>JBAMBR010006741.1:0-43426 GCA_037044475.1 Zaprionus obscuricornis | reverse complement strand
GTATGGCAGCTATATGATATAGTAATCCGATTTGGACTTTATTTATGTGAGATTTACAAGTCACAAGTAAACTCAAATTCTGAAAGTTTCAGCTGAACAGCTATAGAAACATAAAAGTTCTTCACACAAAAACTCAATTTTTCAACCGATCATTCCTATGACATTTATATGATATAGTTATTCCGATTTGGATCAAATTTTTGTGAGATGTATAAGTCAACAGTTAACTGAAACTCTGTAAGTTTTAGTCGTATAACATAACAAACTATAATTTTCGGCCAATTGTTTCTATGGCAGCTATATGATATAGTTATCGGATCTGGATCAATTTTAAATGATACGCATATAAGTTGCCAGTAAACTGAAACTGTTGGTAAATATAATTCCTCTAAATTTCAGCTGCATAGCTTTACAAACAAAACAAAAATTTACATCATAAAGTCAACTTTCGAAATAAACGTTCCTATGCCAGAGCTAGATGTTATAATTGTCGGATCTGTATCAAATTTATATAAGTTATGTAAATCGTCACTAAACTCAAATACTGTATGTTTCCGTTAAATAGCTTTAGAAAACTTAGAGGAGGCTTAATTTTCGACCCATTGTTCCTATGAGAACTACATATATATGATATGGTGCTCCGATTCAATCAGTTGCGATTTATATATAGCTTATATGTAGACATAGGAAGTATGTATAGAAAGTTCCATTGACATAGCTTTAAAACTGACAAATATGCCGATGTTGCTGCTGATCAGGAACATATATACTTTCGTGGGGGACTGCCACGACTTCTAAGCGGGGTTACATATTCATGGCCAATGAAATGAATATACTCTTCGCAGGGGTACATTGCACTGTCTTTCTCTCTCGCTCTCTGTCTCCCTCTCTCGCTCTGTCTTGCTGTTTTAAACTGATTTTTGTCTTTGTTATTTTCATGCATTTTTATTACTTTTATTGCAGCTATTGCAGAATTTGACAAGCTCAATTTATGCGAATCGTATTGCTAAATTGTTTAATGATACCAAAACGTACAATAATCCGCAACATTATGGGGCACAAGGCAACATTGTGGCACGCGATGAACATGGCACATCACATATATCCGTAATGCATAATAATGATGCAGTTTCTGTAACAAGTTCCATTAACTATTAGTAAGTTTAAATCAAATAATTTCCCCATATTTTGCTCTAGCTTTCTCTCTCTCACACTCGCTGTCTCTCTCGTTTTTATTATAGCTTTGGCAGTGGACGCATGGGAAAACGTACAGGAATTTTATTTAATAATGCAATGTCTGATTTTTCTATGAAAAATCTTAAAAATTATTTCGATTTACCATTTATTGATGGTAAAAATATAATTAGTTCCACTGTGCGACAACCAATGTCATCGATGTCACCAATTATTGTCACTGAACGCTCAACGGGACATGTGCGTTTAGTTGTTGGCGCTGCTGGTGGCACTAAAATAATATCAGCCTTGGTGCCACTGCTAATACGCATGTTATGGCAACGTAGCAATAATAATATTAAAATGGCAATTGATGCAAATCGTTTTCATCATCAAATGTTGCCAAATGTTTTACAATATGAATATGGCATGTTGCATGCTAATGTAAAGAATTTGAAGGCAAAAGGACATCGCTGTGAACGTTATCGTCATCGTGGTTCTGTTATTTGTGGCATTGAACGTAATAAAAATGAAATATCTGTGAATTCTGATTATCGTAAAATTGGTGGCGTCTCTGGTTTTTAAGCAGCATGAAAGAAGAAAAGAAAAGAAAAATGAAAATTGATAAACTAAAATAATAAAAAATAAAAACAAAATATAATAGAAAATGTAGAATGAAAAAAAAAAACAATTTTTTTTTTAAATTTAATAATTGAATTTATTTTGTTTTTATTTTTTATACGATTTTCGTTTTCATTTTTTTTTTTTAAATATTTTATTTTTTGTTTTTTTTTTTTTTTTAGCTATGCTTTTTCATGCAATTTTGATCTTGAACTATGTATAAAGATTATGTTTTAGCTATGTATGTGAAAAGGAAGTGTGTTTCTTTGTATGTGTGTGTGTGTGTGTGTGTGTGTGTGAGTCAGTACAATTGTTTATAGTTATATATATGTTATATTGTTTATAGTTGAGTTTAGCAAGAAGTTTAAGAAAAAAAAATATATATATATATATATATTTTAATATTTAAATTTTCACTTCTTTTCAAGTTGCTCAGTAGGAATTCGTATTTAAGCTCTATCTGTTCTATGCATATAGTATACTGTATATATGTATATGTATGTAGTAGTGTAGCTCTCTCTCTCTCTCTCTGTGTGTGTGTGTGTGTAAATATATAAGGTAGTTAATAGTTGTTGTAGTTGTAGTTTAAAGTGCGCATTCATTTTGTGTGAAAGTCAAAGAGAAGGAACCGTAATTTTTTTTTTTTATAAATTGTTTTTCTTGTCAGATTTTGAATAATTATGATTAATAATTTTTCTATTGCTGCGATAAGGCAACAATTATAATAATATATATATATTATATGCTATACGTATATATGTATAATTGAAGAGCTCAAAAGATCATCATAATGCTATATATATATATATATAATATACATATATATATATACTAATATGTATGTATCAACTATGTATAAGTACAATATTTTGTATATATATATGTTATAAAAAAAAAAAATGCAATCAACAATTATCAGTCTGTTGCATATATAGAACATTTGCAACAACAACATCTCTCTCTCTCTCTCGCTCGATCAATCAATTTCTACATATCTCTCACTCTTATTCATTCTACAATTCTCTTTTCTTTTTTTTTTTCTAGGGCCAGGCAAAATTAATGCCAGTTAATTGATAAAATTTATTATTAAAAGGTCTATAAAATTCACGTAGACGTTCAATAGCATTTTCATCGATATGCGGATGATTACGTCCCTTGGTTTTACCTAAACAATGTGGCGTTGATCTTGCCTCTGATTTGAATAGACATGGAAATCCTTTTGTTGCATTAAAATAGAAATGTTTTTCGGTTACAACACGTTTTAAGCCAAGAAAATCTTGTACTCTTCCAATTTCATATGCTGGATCCATTATTAAACGTTCGCCACTAATAAATAACAATTGTGTTAATGGAAAATATAATAGCCAACGTTCCAAATATCTTGCATAGACACCAATTTTAACGGGTCCCCAATTGGTATCCACCACAGAATAGCTGCCATTAACAAATGCTAATTGTTCGAAACGTTTCATATCTGATTTTTTGCTAGCTGCTTGCGTATAATCTGATATTGCACGTGTCACTGGATCACGTACCACGATCAGTAATCTGTGAAAGAAAGAGAAAGACAATATATATATATATATATATATAAGTGATTATTTTTCTGTAGTTTTCAATCTTTGTATAAGACATGGGATATATTTTTACCTTTAGCTTCCCCTTTTCTCTCCCTCCTCATTTTCTTTATTACATTTAAATTTGTTTTTGCTTTCCACTTTATGCATTTTAATCTTCTCCGATTTCTAGGGTATAGGATACCCTTCATCTCACCCTTTTTTTAAATTTATTTCCCCGGTAATTTCCCCTTTTTCTTCTTGTTCACATTTAAATTCCCTTTTTTTACTTTACGCACATTTATCTTCTCCAATGATTTGCCAAATTTATAAGGCGTAGGATACCCTTCATTTCACTCTTTTTTTAATTTATTTCTTTGTTAATTTCCCCTTTTTCTTATTTACATTTAAATTACTTTTATTTTCCTCTATCCTTTTTTTTATTTTCACCAGTATTTTCCCAATTTCTATATTCCTATATAAAACATGGGATACCTTTCCCCTTTACCCTCTTTTAGGAATTTAACTGCTCATCCTCCCCTTTTTCCTCTCTCTTTCTCTATTATATTTAAATTTCTTTTCCTTTCATTTGTCGTACTTTGAACTTTTTCATTATTTCCACAATTTCTATCTCATTCACATTTGTATTTGTAATCCCCTTTATCTTACATTTCATTCCTCTTAATATTTCCTAATTCTATAGTATTTTCACCTTTTCTATGCTTTCTCCTTCCCTCCTGCTATTTTTATCGTGCAGTCATGCAATTTTTTCATTATAAAATTGTCAAAATTTCCCTTTCAATTTCTTTCTCCTATTTTTTAAGTTTTATTTCCCTTTAATACAATGAAAATTGCTCCTACATTTTACCTATATTAATCATATTTGTCTGTCAAAACTTTCGTTATTTCCCGTTATTTTTGTTAGTTTTTCAGTGAATTTCCCTTTATATTACCCCTTATTTCCCTTTATATTACCCCTTAATTCCCTTTATATTACCCCTCAATAATTCCCTATATTACCCCACCAATTTTCCCTATATTTCCCCTACATTTCTACTAAATTTCCCTCTATTATAGCTTAACTCTAAAACTTTTCAGCATATATCTTTGCACTTTCGTTTCATGTCTCATACTTTCCCCTTTAATGTTCACCTAAAATTTCCCTATTTTTCTCCTAACTTTGCAGTTATTTTCCCTATATTTTGCCCCTTCATACACTAAGCTAAAATAATTTCCCCGTAATTACATCTACTTTTTCCCCTTCTATTAACATTATTCCCTAGCTTTGCTTTATTTGCCCCTCCCCCCAACTGTATTTTCTTCTACTTTCCGCCCTACATATTTTTCCCTATAATTATTAACAAAATGTTTCCCCATTATTTTTTTTTAGTAATATTCTCAACGCCCTTTCCAATACTCACTTGGCTGCCGCATTCATATGATAGACACGCTGTGGCACCTCCTTGGTAACAAAATAACTTGGCGTCTTCTCCATAGTAATCTGACCCTCGATAGTATATGGCATATGATGCCGATACCAGCGTAGGCCACGCTGATAATGTCTATCAAAGAAATGTACCTCGGAGCCAGCAGCACGCACATCTGGATGCAGACGTATAAATTCGAGCAGTGCACGTGTGCCGCTCTTTTTGACGCCAATGATGAGTGTATCGGGAAGATGACGAGATGGTCGCAAACCTTGTTGTCGTAACATTTGATATTTGGGTGCACCATCGATGCTGGGTATGGCAAGTTGTGGATTGTTGCCATTGCTTGTATTAAGTATTGTGATAGTGCTTGCCACAGTCTCTGTGGCAGTTGTAGTAGTTGTAGCCGTAGCAGCAGTAGCCGTTGATGTATCATTGCGTTGCTGCAGCGTTAACAAATTGCGTAAGTTGCTCTGTGTGTTGCAAATGTATTAAGTGTTATAGTTGCATGTGGCATGTTATAGTTACACACACAGACAGATAGACAGACAGACACTTACCTGCTGCAAGGTGCGCGTTAAGCTGGCAAAGAGGCAAGCATTAAAGCTATAAGAGAAATAGACAAGTGTCACACAAATCACAAGGGCAATGGCCAAGCTGCGGCTGCTCAAATTTAAATTGTGACACCAGATGCTCACATACATTGCGCTCACACACACACACACACACACAGACACGCGCGCACAATGCAATTTTCGTTGTTGTTGTTGTTGTTGTTGTTAGCGTTGCTTTTTTATTACTGTTCGTTGTTTCATGATTGACGGCAAACGTCTAGCCGTCGGCACTGTGCGCTGACAAATTGCAAATGATTAACAAAAAAACAAAATAAAAAAAAAAAAACAAATGAAAAAAATCCGATTAAAAATTTGCTTATCAACGGCAGCAATAGCAGAGCAGTAGCAGCAGCAGCAGTGGCAGCAGCAATGACATCTTTATCAATGCTAACAACTAGCAATAATAGTAGCAGCAGCAGCAGCAGCAGCAGCAGCAGTAGCAGTTGTAGTAGTAGCAGCGACAACAGCATACAGCATCAGCATCTCATATACACTGCAAACACTTTCAGGCTGTTGTTAACGTAGTCAAATAAATTCCGGAAGTGCTTTTTTTTTTTTTTTCGTTTTTTAGCAAGCGGCAAGCATAATGCAGCAGCAACAACAACAACAATAAGAACAAGAACAATAAAATGGCCAAATGGGTTGATAAAGTCAAAAAGTGTCTCTTGTCACTGGGTCGGTCGCTTGTCTAGCTGTAAATCGTTTCAGCAGTTTGGGGTTGGGGCTTTGTCGTGCTCAAATATCACAAGCGCAAACGCGTACAAGCTCTCTCTCTCTCTCTCTCACACACATACACACGCACTCCTCTCTCTTTCTCTAGCTCCCTCTCTCTCTCTCTCTTTGTCTGCTGCTAAGTTGTCGCTCTTTTGAGGCTTATGCAATTGTTCTGGCCATTGCCCCAAAAGGTAGACAACAATTTTTTTTTTTTGTTGTTTGTATCGCTTGCGCTGCGCATGACGTCACAAATACAACTATGCGTATTGAAAGTATTTTTATGCCATAGAAATTTTGTTTATTAATAAAAAAAAATATATAAATTAATTTTTATAATTTTTTTTTTTTTAGTATAGTTTTTATCATAAATTATAAAGAATTTTTTTTATTTATATTAAAAAATTTTATAACTTTGCAGAGTGAGAAGAACATGAGCTTGTAACAAACCTTAGAAGGCGTGGCAGAAACAATAAACTATATATATTCTTGATCAACGCTGACAGGAGTATTCAAACATGCATGGCTATCTGTTAGTCGTGCAGATGCACATCTGTTTCAATCCAAAACTAGTTTCTCAGCTTGAAAGCAATCTCAATGAAACTTTGTATTCATGCTGCCTATGCTCATAAAGTGTAAATAAGTTGCAACCAGCTGGATCGGAGAACTATATCTTATAGTTGTCATAAGAACAATAGTCTGAAAATTGAGTTTTTCTATGAAAAGTTTACTTCTAGAATTGCAAGGACTATGACATCTTCGGTAAAAACAAAATAAAATAATCTGATTTTTAATAATTTTAATAAAGAAATTTACAGGCATTTTTTCATTAAATTAATATTTCATATAAATAAAATAATTACAATTATGAGAAAGAATTTAAATTTCCATTAACATTAAAAGCGCAAAAAAAAATATGCAGATCATGTTCAGAGCCAAAGACAAACATGACGAAATCAATGAATGTTCAATAAGAAATATCAGGTGAACAGAAGCTAGCTGCAAGTTCTGTTAAATTAACATAATTCTGTTAATATGCATTAGTCTATTAATATAGATAAATCGTTAATTAACAGAGCGCTGTTAATAGACAGCAAAATAAATTTTACTTGCTGACAATTTTTGGCTCTGGCTCTGGCTCTGGACATGATCTAAAATTATTTTTGTCTTTTTAATGGTAACGGAAATTCAAAAATTTCCTTTAATTATTGAAAATTTCGAATAATAAAATTTTTTATATATTTTATTTTTTAATAAAATTTATATATTTTTAAATTTAATTAATTTATTAAAATTTTTTTATATTTTTAGAAAATGCTAAAAAAAATTAACTAAAAATTATATGTGAAAAAATATTTCAAATATTTGTAATTGTCTAATTATCTTCGAAAGTTATATTAAATAAATTAATTTAATTTATATTTAACATTTTTTTTTTTTTTAAAAATTTTTCAATTTTTTTTTTAATTTAATTTAATCAAGAAAATTCATTTTGTTTTTTCTAAATTATATATTTATTAAATTGTATTTTTTTACAAATTTTTATTTGTAAATTTTATTTTCTTTTATAATTTTATTTGATTTATTTTGTATTTTACTTTTTGAAATTTGTATTATTATTTTTATTTTATTTTATTTTTGAAATTTTCTAAATTGCTTTGAGAGAGTTATGCAAAGTTGTTGCAACCTTTCATAAGCATTATCTGCCCGGCACTGGTTATTGCTGCCACAACCCTTGGGCCAACTTTGAATAAAAAGTAAACAAAATGAATTTACCAGCAGCAGCACGCCTACCACTCAACCCAGCATAGCACTTAACTTCTCATACCTAAAGATACAGGTACTACTGGGACTGGGACACAGTTGACAGAGTCAAATATATTCTCTGTCTCTCTGTGTATCTGTGTGTGTGTGTGTGTGTGTCACTTAAGCAATGCATACAGTGCTCCCTGGAGAGCTTTTTAGTTCAACACACAGACAGAGAGACAGAGACAGAGCATTAGCTTTGACATTATCAGTGGGGACAAAAAAATGAAGAAGAAAACAATAAGATTAGCATTACGAGCAGTTATCAAGCTGAAAAGCTTAGGCACGAGACATAAAGAAACAAGTGCTACATAGCGAGAGTAAGAGAGAGAGAGAGAGAGAGAGAGCGTGTATATGAGTGAGAGAGAGAGGTAGAAGAAATACAAGAACAAATCGATTGGCATGGATTTGTATAAGAATTCGCTTGTCTTATCAGCAGTTATCAGTACGCCTAACCATGCGTTTATCCATAAAGCAGTCGACGATTCTATATATATATATATATATATATATATATATATATATATATTTGTATATAAAGTTGATATATATATTTATATAATGTTGTATATATATTTATGCATATAGTTAAGCTTAGACCTCAATTTGATTTGCCATTGGATTAGTCATCATGCAGGTGCTGCTGCTGCTCTGCTGCTGCTGCTGCTGTTGCTTCTCCTCTTTCTTTATATTATTTTTTTTTTTATCTTATCAATTGCGACAGACTTAAATTTTTGAAGTAGAATTGTAAACAGTCTTTGCTGGCATTACGATTCCAACGCACACGAGATTCAGATCGTCTGAATCTGTTTTTACAAAAAAAAACAAATTTCATTTTCAAATTAATTAATTCTAATTCTAATTAATTATTAATTAAAAATTATGCATTTAATTAATTTACGCATATAAATTTATTTATTTACAATGTCGAATTTTTGGAAAAATTCTATTATAAAATTTTTCAAATTTGCTCCAAGCTATGTAGGTAAGTTTCTATCATATTTCCCTTTCACGTAATTCCCATTTACAATTTTAATCGAATATTTATAATTTTTTATTTATCAATTCTTTTTTTTTGTACAATTTAGTTTGCCTTTGCTTTTTACCAGCCGGTCTTGTCTTTGGCTACACAATTTGTTCCTTTATTGCGGAACGTAATTCTGCTGGAGATATTGGTGATTATGGTCCATTAATATTGGGTGCATGTTTATCATTGATAACAGCATTAAGTTTTTTACTTGTTAAATTTCTTAAGAAATGCATCGTCTACTGGCAACCGTTGATATTATTAGCAACTGCTGGCTTTCATTTAATTGCCAGTTGTTTTTATTTTGCCGATGGTTTTGGTAAGCAAAAAAAAAAATAAAAAAATTAATCAAATTCATAAAGAAAAACTCATGAAAAAAAAAACTTCTTCGATTCAATTTATAAATGTGCCTCGAGGAGATAAAAAATAATACAAGTGTTTAGTGTATTTGTATATTTTTTTTTTTTTTATAATTTCTATATCTTGTCTATGTCGAAAAAAAAAACCATTTGGTTTTCTCTAATATCAAGTGTTCAAGTTATTTGTTTATTTTGTATTTAGTTTCAGGTTTTTGTTTTTTTTTTTGTTATATACAAACGCAGCTTTTGTATTAAATTTCACTTGCCACGCCCATTTTCATGAGTAGCACAATTAATTTTAGAAAATTTATACAAGCAAAAAATGTATAATTTTTTTTTTTATAAAAATAGTAAAAAAAAAAAAAAATACTAGAAAAATGTCTGAATCTCGGTAACATTTTGTGCTCAAAGTTCTCAAATTTTATATTTAGTTACAATTTTACCATATGCAACTTATGTATATATCAAATTTCTTAGACAACGCTCACATAAACTATAAATCATAGTATAGTCTACATTTATTTCAGAAAAAAAATATATACAAAAAAAAAAATTTATAAATTATTTTATAAAAGCTCAAACAAAATTTAGAATTTATTTTATGCAAATCGAAAATTAACCAAAAATCTTAAAAAAAAAAAAAAAAAAATATTCAAAGTCTCGCTAAAGTTCCGAAATTTAATATATTTGGTTACAATTTTGCCATATGCAACTCATGAATATATCAAATTTATTCATTAAAATATTTATTACATTTATTTATTTAAAAAAAAAATGTATAAATTGTTTTATACTACTAAGAATTTTCAGTTAAAGTTGCTTATTTTAATTGATGTTATCCTAAAAGTTTTGGAAATTTGAATTTCTATTTATTTTATTATTATTTTTTTTTTTTTGTGATATAAAAAAACTGTATCCGAAACATCAATCCTTTGCTGTGGTACAAATACAAAATTTCGAAATTAAAATCTCTAAAACAAAAAAAAAAAAATATCTTAAAATTGATAATACAGAGACACAAAATTTATTAAAATTTATAATTTATAGAAAAAAAATTACTCACAAAAAAAAAATGTGTGAATCTCGGTAACATTTAGTGTTAAAATTCTGAAATTTCACTTTCAGTTTTAACCAGTGCCGACGTTATCCAACGCGACGGCCGTGAATTTTTCGCGAGGCCTTCATGATTGAAAATAAATTTAAGCTTTCAGGTTTCACCTCAAGTAACATTTGGGAACAAAATTTGTAGTAATACTGTGAATATTTTGAATTTATAAGCGCAAGGCCCTGGGCGGCGGCCCAGGTTCGCTGAACCTAAAACCGTTGCTGGTTTTGCAATATGCAACTCAGATTTATATAGATTAGCATATGCTACGCTCACTTTGTAAATTATTTAACATTATAGGAAAACTAAATTATAGATAAGAAAATTTCGAATTTATTTAAAAAAAATGTTGGAAAAAAAATGATAAAGTATTGCAATGCAAAGTGTTCTGTGCAAAGGTGATAAAGAACTTAATTAATATATATAGCTACTATATAATATTTGTATATATGTATGGTATATATGTAGGTATTGGTATTGGTATTGGTAGTATGATATAGTATTAAATGTATATAAGTTAGATTATGAGTCATCAACTAACGAGGCATATTACACACATACTCTCTCTCTCTCACTCACTCTCTCTTACTTCACAATCTCACTGACAATCTATATTTATATATATATGTATATTCTCATACAGATCACGTGGGCGCCTATATATCATATGTGGCGCATAGTTTAACATTTATCGCTGGCTATGGATTTTTACATACGATGAGCTCAAAGACAAGTCGTGCATTGATGTTATCCGGTTGCTGTAGTTGCTATTTAATGGGTATCTCATCATCGGTCAGTTTAATTGGTGCATCATATGTGAATAATATAAAAAAATATGAAAATCAAAATGAAAATGCAACAATTGAACAATTAATTGATGGCATTTATATTAATTTTGCTGCAACATATTTATGCATCACTGTGGCAATATTAATCATTATAATCGGTTTAAAAATCTTAAATGCAATTGGTACTGTCGATTTAATAAATAGTTTAGATAATGATTTACGTATTGCAAATGCAAATGGTAGCATCTTTGAGGAACGTGATGATGTTATAAAACGTTTACAATTCTTTTATGTAACACAAAATCAACAGTGGCACATAACATTATTGTTACTATTCGTTGAAGCCATACAATATGCTATATTTATATATTTCATATTTTGGTTTGCATTAAATGATGCAATGCGTTTAAATGATTTACAACATATTGATGCTATATTTTGGATTATATTTGCTGGCAGCATATTAACAATAATATCATTATATTTCTATTCAGCAAAAATACAATTTGTAAGCATTGAAATATTACAAATATTGATAACAATACTTAGTATGATAATATATGGTGCATGTGGCTCAAAGGTAACATTTTGGTTACTACTCATGCTATTTGGCATGTCATATTCATGTTTACAAATAATACAATTGGAAGTAACACATTTACGTTATACAGAATGTATTATATGTGCATCATATATATTAAAATTATTAAGCATTTGCATTATTAATTATTATTTTGTTGGTAATGCAAAGAATTCATATTTTTATGGTAAAGATGAAAGTACATTGATGGCACAGGGATTTGTATTTATGATAATAACATCATTATTAGCATTAATTGTTGGCATGAAAGTGCCACGTACATATCGTGAGAAATTATTTGATATACAAAGTAAAGTTTATGGTATTATATTTATGAAACATCAAATAGAACAATTAAATGTACGTTGGCTTAACGATGGCACAATACCAACAATAAGTCAATGAACGAATGAGTGAGCACTAACTGTTGACTCTGACTGTAGTATATATGGGAAAGAAAAAGAAGTCAATGATATAGTAAATGCAGTGACTGAATCTTTATAAATTTTATATATATATATATATATATGTAGAAAAATCTAAATGTATAAATATATAAAAATTTCATTTGTATTTGTATTTAATTTTCTTTTTCATTTTTCTTTGTTTTTGTTATTTTTGATTAAAGCTAATTAATTAATTAATTTTTTGTATACACATATAATTTATATTTTCTTTTTCTTTTCGTTTTCATTTTTACTAATATGTTGTACTAACTTTAGTTTTTTTTTGGCCAAGTTATAATAATAAAAAATATGTATAAAAAATTGCTTAGCAAAATTTTCATTTGCAATTTTTAGCTAAGCAATAAAATGCAAACATATTTTTTTTTTACTTCTTGGCCAATAAACTAATGTGAGTCACTGTAATATTATTTAATTTGCTTTTTTATTTTATACACTTGCATGAAATTTATAAAAAAAAAAATATAAATATTTTATATATAAATATTTTATATATTAAAATTTATATTTTATATTTGAATTTTCGGTGCCATGAAATTTGCTAAAAAAAAAAAAAAAATTACTGCAGTCTGAGACTTTCAGCTGTTTCTGCAATAATTTTTACATATCGGACAACTTTCAAATTTATATAAAAAAAAAAAAAAACAGTTCATGTTTATGCTTGCAAGTGTATAAAAAAAATCTTCAGTCAATGCCAAAGTTATTTTTGTTTTTTACGGGATTTCAGAATGTTTTCTTTTTTTAACGTTTAATGCAAACGATTTGCACGGCAGCTGTATGATCCCGACAGAAATGACTGGCACAGGCAGAGACATTGGCACATGGTGTCGCCACATAATTATTTAGCTCTGCAACAAAATAATGATGATGATGATAATGATAATTAGTAAACAGTCTATGCAACATATATATATTATATATTTAACTTACCCAACTGTTGCATAAAGCGATGCGATGTATCAACATTACGTACAGTACTTGCCAATAATATTTGACAGCGATTATCAGTTAATTTAAATAGATAATCAAATGCACGAATTAATGTACCAAATTGTGAATCATCATAAATAACATCAGCGGCAATTACAAGATCTGGCTTTGCATATTCTGACCATGGAAACATTGCAATCTCATGCCAACGTAATTGTGCACATTGTGGTATATCATCAGCAGCTGCACTTGCATCGCCATCGCCATGGCCATTGCCATCGGCAATGGCAACGCCCTTCTCATAGTTAAGTGCAACATTTTCACGCATTAACTGTACACAGGCAGCACTGCCATCGGTTAACAACACTTGGCCCACATTTAATTGCAGTGAACGTCGCTTTAATAGTATGCCAAGCAAACCAGTTCCAGCACCTAACTCTAAAATATTTTTACCTTTTAACACTAGATCATTATCGGCATGTTGCAAGAGATAATCGGCCAATGCTAATGCTGCTTCCCATGTGCATAATCCTGTGGTGCCCTCGCTGACAAAACTAACTGATTCACGTAATGTTATATGTTCCGTTGGTTTCAATAGATAATGCTTGTAAGCATATGATGTACCAGTAGCGGCTACCGCTGCCGCTGCTGCTACTGCTACTGCTGGTGCTGGTGCTGCTGTTGGTTCAGTTGACGCTGCAGTACCAGCAATATCATTGAGTGAGATCTTGGATAATTGACCGTATAGAGAATCATAGATATCATCATGCAACTCCTCATGATCATGTAGCAATTGCATTAAACGCTTTACAAATGCCTCCTGATAGCTGCGACGTACGGGATAACGTTGATTCAATGGATGTGCGCATGTAGCGGCAATTAAAGCACGTTGCGCCTCCAAATCCAATGGCAATTTTAATGTCTAAATAAATATAATATTTATATATATATATGTATATAGCATAGAGATTAATATACTTACCGACCAGGCCATTTTATTGACAGGATAACAGCAAAAAAATTGCTGCTGCAATTTAGCGAACTTGTTGCTATTGCTGCTGTTCATTGCACGAGCTTTTTACTGAATGAATTCAGTGAATTTCAATGACAGCTAACAATTGATCTGGCAACCCTACGGCTCAATCAACGCCGCTGCGACGACGATAAATAACGAAAACGTAACAAAAAACAGCTGGCAATGCTCAGTGGTCAATGACAGCTGTTCTCTCTCTCTCTCTTCGTCTCTCTCTCTCGTTGTTTTTGACTCAGCTGCTGCTGCTGTTGACGCTACACATACGCGTATACGCAGATCAACTATCAAAATAAACAGAAAATATATGTAACATGCATATAAACATATGTACATATTTTTATATGAATTAAATTGTTCAACTAATTGCAAATGGTTTTTTTTTTAGCTGCAATTATTAAAATAAACAGTTTGAAATATTACATGACAAAGCAAAAAAAAAAGAAGCAAAACCACAAAAATCTAAAAGCAGACCAAATAAATATAAATAACTAAAAAAAAAATTATAATTAAATAAATAAAAAATAAATACATATGTACATATGTATATGTATATTCACAATTCCAGTTTTTTTTTCTTACTTTGCCTTAATCATAGCCTCAATAATCATATAGTCTTATCTTATCAATTTAATAAACATTTAACGTCAAGAAAATTTAAAAAAAAAATAAAATAAATAAATTAGTAGCCGGCCTCTTAAAATTATCAGTTTATCAGGCACGAACACGTTTAGTGTTAGTTGCAAGCTATAATCATTGACGCGTCGGCATGTGAATAATTCATGCTCCGGATAATCTAAAATGCAATAGTTAAAGACAGAGGGAAGGAAGACACAAAATGTAAATTTAGATCATAATGCGACTAGGAGTAAGTACTCAACACCGCCAATAGATGACGCCACTTGACCTTTAATAACTGCACTTTTGCCGTCATGCGAAAGCTTTTCAAAACCAAAACAAACAAAAACCACACACACACACACACACACAAACACGCACAGCGCGCGCGCTAGAGCAACCAATGTGCACTGACACACAAACGCACACATAAAAACTTGCAAAGAGCAAGAGACGCCTACAAGCTGCCGCTGCTGCTGCTGATACGTGACAAAGCAACAAAACTCTTCATGTTTTGCAGCAACTGTACCCCACACACACACACACACCACACCATGGGCCCAATAAAAAAATCTATGAGAGAAAAATAAAAGTCAATCTGGTTTTTGTTTGGTTTTTTCTCTAGAAAAAACCGTTTTTTATATTATTTTTTTTATTTGGAAATTTTCATTCATTTTTCTTTTCTGTTTTTGCATGTTCTATTGAAAGTTTGTATTGTTTATTTATTTTGTTTACATTTGTATTTTCTTTTTTTGTTGGAAATCTAAAACAGCAGCAAATTTTTTGATTTGTTGATTTTAAATGTTAGAAAATTAATTCATATTTTTTTTTCATTTGTATTTACGGAAATATTATTATACTCTGTGCAGTTATATTGGGGAGATTTATAAATTTATCTGCGCTATTTACTATATAATATATATATATGTATATGATGTAAATAATATATGTATTATATATATTGATATCGTATTATCGTTTGTTTTATAATTCGCAAAAATTTGAATTCATTCAAGAGTTTACAGTTTTCTATAATGTAAAATTATGATGAAAATGTTGGATCAAATATTGGGAGCGCAGTACGTAATCATTATATATTCATAATCATATCATATTATATTATATAGTATATATATATAGATAATTATTGTTTTTTTCATTGATTTTTTTTCTTTCTCTTTCTGCGTGCTGTCGAATTATTTTTAGTGATATTTGTTTTTTATATTTTTAAATTTCGCAATTTTTTTTTTTTGTTTTATTTACTGTTTTTTTTGTGTGTCATTTTTATTATTTGTTGTTCTTGTTATTATTGTTGTTGTTTATCATCATCATTTTGTCTAAACGTATAAAATGCATTTAAATCTAAACTTATTTAATCAACTATCACGCCTCATTGTCACGCACACATGTGCCACAAAATCAACACACATATGATAGATGATGTTGCATATATTTGTGGCACATCTGTGGATCAATGAAGCCGCCGGGCGCCTGCCTTTTCCTTCATTCCTTTCCTTGCAACCCAAACCAGCCGAAATATATAATTTCGCTTCCTTTTTTTCATTCTTCGCCGTCAACATTTTTCAAGCTTTTCCTTTTTTTTTTTTTGTTTGTTTGTTTTATAATTATTATATTTAATTTTTAGATTTATATTAAAATATGTTTAAGTTTATGTTTTGTGGTTCTTGTTTTTTTTTTTTTTAAGTCCAAAATTAAGTGGAGAGAAAAAAAAAATACGTTATTCATAAATCTAATAATAGATGCAGCATAAATGTTAAATCATTTCTGGATGTTTTGATGTTGTTTGTTTGTTGTTGTTGCTCTTGTCGTTTGTCTTCGTTGTGTTGAGCTGTTGCAGCAGCTGCTGCTGTTGTTATTGTTGCTGCTGCTGCTGTTGCTAATTGATTGTCGCCCGCTATTCACGTTGCATCTTTGTAATTGCAAATGCAATGCAATCTGCATCAACCGTTGTCGCCCCCTCGTCGCCTTGCCTCGCTCACATGCAACGCTTTTTAAATTTTTAAATTGCTGCCACTGAAAGCGTTCTTCTCACTCGCCACAGAATCTTTGAAGTCGGGCGGCAGCCTGCAATACAAAACGCAGCATTTTCACGGCGGCTTCTTTCGGTTCTGTATCAATTTTTTTTATATATGTTTAAGACCACTGTGCATCATGCGTGTATTACAGTTTTAGAGCAAAACGCTTGCAATGGCAACACGTTGCATGCGTTACACGCTTTGCTTTTTGCTTTTTTTTAGTTTTGACGATGCGTTGTGGAGGCGATGTTTGAAACGGCGAAGCGACCCAACGGCTATCGAAAAATTCAATGCAACGGCATCGCATCGTAGGATCGTATGTGATGGCATTTGCCAATGCAATGTGAATCGCGGGCGACGACGACGATTAAAACAAATTTCAAGAACTTAAGATTACATACAGAATAGCAATAATAATAATAATAATTATAGATAATTATAATAATAATAATAGTAATAATAATAGAAAAAAAAAAATTAAAAATATTTCATTTTCATGATTTTTGTTTTTTCATCTTTTTTTTTTGTGTGTTTCGTAATTATATAATAATAATAATATTTATAGTTTTTATGTATTCATGTTTATGGATATATATTTTCTATATATATATTTTTTATTTTTTTTTATTATTTATTTTTGTCAAGTTTTTATTTTTTTTTTTGTTTTCTTACGACATTTAGATTGAAAATCAATCCAAAGAGTTGGACAGATAATTTAGATATTGAATATATGGATTTATATATATATATATAATTATATATAATTGTTGATATTTTTGTGATTATTAATTGTTTTGTGTTTTTTTTTGTTCACTGTTTGTTGGTTAAATCAAATTTTATACGTTGCTAAATATATAAAATGACAATGAATAATATTTGCTTCCGTTTTTTGTTTTTGCATTTTGTTGTTTTTGTTGTTGTTGTGATTGTTATTGTTGATTTTATTAATAATTGTTGTTGGACAAATTGTTGTTGTTGTTGTTTCGCTGCTGCTGCTTAAGCACGCTCGCCACGAATGCGACGCGCCAATTGTATGTCCTTGGGCATAATAGTGACACGCTTAGCATGAATAGCGCACAAATTGGTATCTTCAAATAAACCGACCAAATAGGCCTCAGAGGCTTCCTATAAATGAACATATATATATATAGAATGTATTTTAGTATATGTATGATGCATGTCACGACATGTCATGATATGACATGACAAACTCACCTGAAGTGCACCAATGGCAGCCGATTGGAAACGCAAATCGGTCTTGAAATCCTGTGCAATTTCACGCACTAAACGCTGGAATGGCAACTTACGGATAAGCAATTCCGTTGATTTTTGATAACGACGAATTTCACGAAGTGCCACAGTACCAGGACGATAACGATGGGGCTTCTTAACACCGCCAGTGGATGGTGCCGATTTACGTGCAGCCTTGGTGGCCAATTGTTTACGTGGTGCCTTACCACCAGTTGATTTACGAGCTGTCTGCTTTGTACGAGCCATTTTACAATTTTATACTTTTACTTCTTCACAAATTCAAAACTGTTAAAGAAAAAATAAAATAGAAAAACTTTTTTTTATTCACTTTATGCTTTTAGCGCAACTTGTAGAGAAATGCGATGCACAGCGCCAGAGCGCTGGCATGCAACTGATTTAATTGTGGCAAATGTAAATCTAATGAAAGCTGAATATTAAGAGAGTCGCATCGACGCTGCTGCAGCGACGTTAGCAGCGCGAAAGATGAAAATAATAATAAAAAAACTAAGCGAGGGTTGAAAAACATCTTGAGCTTCAAGGCTTTTTTTTTCTTTCTTTTTTTTTACTCTTCTGCGCAGCAGCAGCAGCAGCTGCAGAAAATTTTCTTTTTGTTTCGTTCGCGCGCTTTGATTCCGCGTCGTGCTGCGTTTTTCCTTAGCTGATTTTTTTTTTGTTGTTGCTGGTTGCTTGCCTATTGGACTGCTGCTGCTTTTGCTGCTTTCTGGGAAACACTTCACTATGCACAACAATTTCCACTTCAACTGCTGTTGTTGCTGCTGCTGCTTCGGCAGCGACCGTCGTCTGCTGCACAGCCCACAGTCTCTTGAGTGCCACAGCACTTCAACCATTGTATGCTATGAGGAGTGCATACAATTTTTTTTTCTTTTCTTTTCTTCCTTCTTTTTCTTTGAGCTCGACATGAATCGCGTTTTTTTTTTTTTTCTTTTTTGTTGGTTGCTCGACAGCAGTCTGAAAACTAAACCTTTTCTTTTTCTTTCTCTTTGTTTTTTTTTTCTTCTGTTTGTGCTGCGCCACTTAAATGTCGTGAATTTTACGTTTTGCAGAATCAATCAAGTTGAAGTAATGAGTTGTAGTTTTTAGTTTTAGATCAGCTACGCACACACACAAACACCGATGCATATCTCCTGCTAATGCTGCTCAACGCATTCGTTCGGAAAATATGCACACAAAATGACAACGACAACAACAACGAACGAACGAACGAACGATGCTAACTTTCTATGCAGAGCAACGGCGACGGCAAATGAAGAGACGAAATCTATAACAGAAGAGAGAGAGGATGAAGCTCTAAACTCTAAAGCGCAATGCAAAAACAGACTATGCGCGCATCTAACGACGACAACAAAACTGTGCTAAAAACATCAGCAGAAAAAGCTCAACACACATTATTGAGCTTTTAAATCTACGAAAGCTTTCATAAATCTTTACTTATTTTGTACAAATGTAACAAAATATACTTACAATAAATATGATAGCAGAATTTTCGTTGAAAACTGACCACAAATATAATATTTTTGCAATCGAATAAAACAGAAATTATCTATTGAAATACGAGCTAAATTTGCCAGCTCACAAATAATTAAAAAAAAAAAACTAAACACAAACACATAGACAAAAGCAAGTAGCTTTAAAATTGCATATATACATATACACATACACACGCTGAGAGAGACAAACATAAAAAGGCAAAAGATGAATAATCTTCCATCAATAAAATATAATAAAAATCTGATCGCAGCGCGAAGCTATTATATTAATGCACATATGCATGTGTATATGTATATGTATTATAAAGCAATTTGCCTCCGTTTGTGCAATGCATAATTTCACAATATTAGTGAGCAAATACACGATGATGATGGAGGAGATGGACAAAACAAAAAAAAAAAAAACCAAAACAAATATCTTTGGCGCGGCCCCATTAAAATGCCGCTTGTTAAAGCGGGCTGGCAATATTGCATACAACGCGCAAACATTGTCGCAATATCAATAGATAGTTAGTGTGACAGAGAGAGCTAGATATTAACGCGCACACAGGGAGTAAAAGGTATTCAACCAACAACAAAAAAAAATTGCGTCGTCCGCATTTAACGCGCGCGAAGCAATATCTCAGCTGTATATGTATGTGTGTCTGTGCGTGTGCATGTAAGTGAATGTGCGTGTGCTCACATGCAAGAAAGAACAGCTGCAGAAGCAAATGTCAAATATTACGTCTTTGCCTTTTAATTTCGGTTTATGGCACATAATTAAACCTTGCTGCAGCAAATGCAGCAGCGGGGTTACTTTGCGACTAAGCAAACAGAATAAACTAGAAAACAGAATAACAACAGTACACGCACACACACACACACACACACAGAAAAGTTCACTCACAACTTGATGCGCATGTGTCACTCTAAACTGCGTTAGTATGCGTGTTGAGGTGAGCGCCAGTATACCAACACATGTAAATATGTTAGTGTGTGTGTGTATATGCACGACGAACACACAAAGACGCAAAACGAAAATAAAAACAATTCGACGAAATTCGAGTATGATAAATCTGAGCTAAAAAAAAAATTATAAAACAAATAACAACTACATAAATAAATGAGAACATAAAATAACATAATAACATTTGCGCGCCAATTTTTTTTTTGTTTTGCATTCTAGTACTCAGCACTTTAAATGAACAATTGATCTGAAGACTATAATTGAAATTTTTTTTAATTGTTAATAACTTTTTTTTTTTGTTACTTCAACTTGTCTGCAATGGCCGCCATTTTGAAAACGCAACAACAAGTACACCACACTAAAGTGTGCCCATGCATCGCATCCGTCACAAACGAAGTCACCAGCAGCAATCGCCGTCGCGTATTGTGTGTATCCATTGAAAAAAAAATATCAAAAAAAAAAAAAAAGCTAAGCTAGCACAAAAAGTGGTGCTCCGCCGGCGGTCTAGCGGAGCGCCCCCTATACACATCAAGAGACAATACAATTTATATGTATGGAAATGACACAAAAAAAAAATAACAACAGCAGCAGCTTTAACAAATGCACTTTCACCATTTTCCACAAAACATGTGTGTTCAATATAATTAATAAAATATATTTTAAAGCACACTCACCGTGAATTATTGAAAAAAAATTTATTTAAATTTCACTGTTCACAGAGAAAGATCCTCTCACGACGACAAACGATTTCACAATGATTTGAAGCTGTTAATAACATTTAAATCTATCGATGTTAGCTAAGCGATAAATTTCGCGATGAGTTTACCAGAGATGCCAAATATTTCTTAAGCATAACATATATATTTCTGTTAACAGTGACAAGAAGAGAGAAAAAACTGTTTGGACAACACTGATGTTAACTCAATAGCGCTGTTAGTGTCTCAACGTCGCTGTTAACTGATCAGATTTCAAAAATAGATAAATTGTAAAATATTAATCATAAAATATATGTACTATATTAATAAATTGCTAATTATTAACATAGTAACACTTGAGTGTTAGAAATAATTAAGTTTCTATTGATAATTTATAACTGTAGATCATATTATAACAGTAGATCATATAATTTATTAAATTCTGTTTTTCAGCTTGTCACGTGATATGAAAATAAAATTTGATGCTAACGTACATGTGTATGTATCAAATTACTTAATAATAATTTGACAGCAGTTTTTATTGCCTAATACAACGGTAAAAAAACAGCTGTCAATAGACAGTTGACAGTAGATGACACTTTACCAGGCATCTATTAAATTTAATGGTTTTTGCCTTCAGCCGGCATTAAAAACCCATTTTTAATATGCTTATTAATATTTTTTTAAAGATCAATTAAAACATGGAAATTACTGATTTTCTTATTTAAATGTTAAATGTTATAAACTTTGGCGGCAAAATATATTCGTATTTAACATGTTATATCGATAGCTACTGCTCTGGCTGCACAACATACGAACAGTGCTGCCCATACAATTTGCCATAACAGACAACTAACAGTGCCAATACGAGTTAATATAAATGTTGCGTAAAATTGTTATTTAGTTGTGTGCCCGTTCCTTTGGCAAGTTCCAGACTTTTTCACATTTTTATAACAATCAATAGTCGGTTACACTGGCCGCAGGTCGGTTGTGGTTTTATCTTGTTGCTCGTGTGGAGAGGTATTTGAATACTGTGTGCAACGGATATACATAGTTAATTCTTATTTACATTTTTTTTTGTTTTTAAATCAAATCGCGCTTGAGTGATGTCTCTTGATTACATTTAATTTTTTTGTTTTTTTTTTTATATTCTCAATTTATGTTTGTGTGTGAGTGACAATTTAATATATTTTAGCATGTGCGCGTTTTTTGTTACTGTTGTTTCTTATGTTGTATTTGTGTAGGTCAAGGTGAAGCCGCTGTTGCAGCAGCAGCAGTGGCCGATGCAGTGATTTTAAAGAAACAGCTGCCCAGAGCACCGTTAGTTTTTGCAATTTTTGCCCTTGTTGTTGTTGTTTTTTTTTCCTTCTGCTCCTTTTCATTCATGTTTGACGTTGTTTTATATTTTGTGCACTGCATTCATTCATTTGCAATTACACGCTGAGAAACGGTGTCAGCAGGACGTAAACATGCATCTGCTAGTGCTGTGGGCGGTAGGCGTGACAACATGCATGTCTCTCTCTCTCTCGCTCACTTACTCACTCCTTAAATGGCAATACAAATCAACAGCAAATGCAGCTTTTAAGCTAAGCTAAAAGTTTTCTTCTTTTTTTTTGTCTTTTTCTAATTCTCTTTTTATTTTTATTTTTCTTACAATCTCTTTTGCACGACAGCGTATATTTCGTACACTCACACTCGCACACACACATGTATGTACATAGAGGCGTAGGTACACATATGATCGCGCATACTATATAATGTTTATCTTGTTTTGTTGATAAGCTTCTAAAACCAAAAACTAAATAAAAACATTAAACAATTGACACAAAAAATAGAAAAAGGCAAAAAAAAAAAAAATACAAAAGAAGTAACAACAACAAGAACCACAATTTCGATAGACGCACAGTGCAAACAGCGACGACGCAAAAGCTTTAAATTTTTAGCTGAACTCTAGCCGAAGCAGAAGTAGCAGCAGCAGTAGCAGCAGTAACAAGAACAGAAAAAAGAAAAGAAAGAGGAGGAGGAGGAGGAAGAAGCAAAATTTAATTTAAGCAATAGAAGGAATACGAAGAAACAGACAAAACGGCGTCCATACAACATCAGCGTCGTTTAACAAACGGCGGCGGCGGCTATATTGGCATCGGTCTTGGGATCATGGGCGGACCAATGAAACATCAGCCACCGCCGCCGCCGTTGCCATTAACACAGCCGCCGTTGCCAATAATACAACCGCCGTTGCCAATAATACAACCGCAGTTGCCATTAACACAGCCGCCGCCGCAGCCGCCGCCGTTTGATCTTGCTGAGGTATTAGCCGAAACTGGTAGAAAAGCAAAACTAGCAGCTGGAGCTGCAGGAAAACTTCCGCCAGCCACTGTTCATATCGATAGCAGCATCAAAATTATTAATACCAATCACATTGGACCTTTAAAGTGTCGTCCACCCAAATTTCCAAAATGTAAGTACACTCAAATTCTTAATACTAATTTTAATACTAAACATAAAGCTCTCTAAGCTCCATGATGAATGTGTAAATTCAAATTATTTCTTATCTTCGTATAAGTATGATTATGAATAGATTTGGATTTATATATATATATATATATATATATATATATAAATATTAACCTGAATATGATTATGAATTTTGAATATGAGTAGGAGTATGAATGTATTGAAATTTATGTTTAAATATACGAAAATAAATATATATTCATACGAATATGCATCTGAATATCTATGAATATAAGTATGAATATCAATATGAGAAAGTATATAATGAATATATGAGTATGATTATAAATGTGAATAAGAATATATGAGTATAACTATAAGTATAAGTATGTAATGAATATGAATACATATTCATATGAATATGAATCTGAATATATATGCATATGAGTACGAATATGAATGTTAGTATGAATATAAATATGAATAGGATCCAATCTAAATATGAAAAGGATCAAATATAAATATGAATATGAGTATAAGTATGAATAGGAATAGGAATCTGAATATATATGAATATGAATATATATAAATATGAATATATATGAATATGAATATATATGAATATGAATATATATAAATATGAATATATATGAATATGAATATATATGAATATGAATATGAATATATGAATATATATGAATATATATGAATATGAATATAATATATACATATGAATATAAATATGATTATATATGAATATGAATGTATATGAATCTGAATATATATGAATATGAATATATATAAATATGAATATATGTATATGAATATGAATATATATGAATATGAATATTATATATATGAATATGAATCTGAATATATATGAATATGAATGTATATGAATCTGAATATATATGAATATGAATATATATAAATATGAATATGATCTTATATATATATGAATATGAATATATATATGAATGAATATGAATATGAAAATATGAATAAATATGAATATATATGAATATGAATATACATGAATATATGAATATATATAAATATGAATATATTAAATATGAATATATATGAATATGAATATAATATATATGAATATGAATATGATTATATATGAATATGAATGTATATGAATATTTGCATAAAATATTACGTATAGTCGGTCGGTCACTATTCATTTCTCTCAGTGTAAATTCCTAAGTACTTGAACTATTCCAAGTTAATGTTAGGTTTTTTTTACTCATTTTTTTTTTGTTTTTTATTTTTTATTTTTTTTTTTGTTTTTTTTTTGTATTCCAACATTTTGTTCCCTTCTAGTTGTAGACACTCTTTTTTTGTTTTTGCTTTTTCTATTACGTTTTTGTTTTTTTTTTTTCTTTTTGTATTTCTTCAATTTCAAGTTGATGTTGTTATTGTTGTTGTTGCATTTCATTCCTTACTTTGCGCTGTTTGTGCTCATTTTGGCCAGAAAGACAGCGACAGCAAAATCATTTTGTGGTCTTTGACGCTTTCGCTCCGGGTTCGGCTATGGCTAAGGCCTCAACCTCAACTTGAGTTGACTTTGCGGTTTAACTTTATTTTTATTATTGTTATTGTTGTTGTTGTTTTTGTTGCCTGCCCATTTTCGGTGGGTGTCGATCGAGTCGATGAAGTTGGACGAGCTCAAAGAGACTTTGAGACTCGAAACTCAAGACTTGAGACTTGTGACTGGAGTCTTGTGACTATATTCAGTGAGTTCTTTCTGTGCATTTGTCTCGCACGCAAATGGCAGAGTACAGAGTTGACGATAGGCAGAGATATAGACTTAGTGTTAGAGTGAAATAGAGCTAAAGATAGAGATAGCAATATGAGTTAAAGCTTGAGCCAGATCGAAGCATAACGTGACCGCAGCTAACAGTAGTTGACATGTCGTTAACATTCGTCTCATTTCGTCTCGTCTCGTCTCGTCAGCTCTTTGCTTTCGTCTTCTTCTTCGTCTTTTTGCGCTATTCTGCTACTTCGTCTTATTTGCTGGCCACGGCAAAGGCAAAGGGAAACCGTAACGAAGCAGTGGAAGGCAGTCTACGTCTCTTGTGGCATTTGATACGCTTTGAAATCAACAAAAGTTGAAAATGATGTATATGAGATATATATACATATATATATATACATATATATATTCATATACATATATATATCGGCATATATATGTATATACACATATGTTAATCTATATAGATATTAAACATAATTGTAAATACTTAATATAAGCTCACACAAAGCACACACACATAGTAAGTTCATAGAGCTGATAAGATAAAACCACAAAACAAAACAAACAAAAAATAAATAATAAAAATATTTCGAGAGTTCCGCTTATGCCAATATCAATATTGCTGTTATAAACTATATACACTTACATATAAATACCGTTATATATATACATTATATATATATATGTGTTTGCAGTCATCTATGTGACATCATTGCACTGTGCAATTGTAAATTGTATGATTCAATATTTTCATATTAAAACAAGCATAAAAACAGATGTTTACCTAATTGTCTATGGGACAATGTGCCAGACATATATGTAGATAACATATATTTAATTGTATCGGATAACTATACAAACATATATAGCTAAATACATCTATATACATTTGTATATGACTATAGTCAAAGTAATAATTATACTTTATATAGTTTATATAGCTGAAGATTTTAGATATTTAAGCGCAGCTTGAACAAATATTTGTAGCTTATATTCACTATATACATATATAATTATATATTCCTAATCCATATCAGCTGTCGATTTTCTTAATCTATTTCAACTTAAGCTTCTCGCTGTTTTTAATGCTAGCTACATGAATATTGGCATAGTTATTGCTTATAGTCTTAGACTATATAGAAATCGATATATGCGACAGATCAGCTACAATAAAAATTCTCATTTTACGGGTAATTTTCATTTGCTCAGAACAAGTGTCCGTTATATAGAGGCTATGAAATGTCAGTGGAATTCCTAACAGCGTTATGGTAAAAGTGTCCGCTCACGAGAATTGTCCGCTCTAAAGAAGTGTCCCCTGAAGTTAGCTGTCCACTTAGAGATGTAGAGATGTCCACTTCGCTCTAGAGAAGTGTCCGCTGAAGAGAGGTGTTTGGTAAAGTGCGGTGTCTGGTGAAGTGAGGTGTCCGCTAAAGAGATTTGTCCACAGAAGAGAAGTGTCCGCTCAAGGAAGTTGCCCACATTAGTAAAGTGTTCGCACAAGTGATTTCCCCGCTCTAGAGAAGTGTCCGCTCTTTAGCGGTATTCGCTGAAGCGAGGTGTCTGTTAAAGAGACAAGAGAGAGATGTCCGCTAAATAGAAATGTCCACACAAGGGAGTTGTTCGCTCTAGAGAAGTGTCTGCTCAAGAGAGGTGTGTGCTGAAGAGATATGTCCGCTAAACAAAAATGTCCGCTTAAGGGAGTTATTCGGTCACTAGAACTGTGCGTTTAGAGAATTTTTACTATATATAGCTGCCATATGAATTATTTTTAATATATTCCACATTTTTTTTTAAATTTCTTGCATTTTACAGGGTATTTAGCTAGTTGTGCATTGCTCACAAGCAATTGCTGCTTCAAGCTTAAAGTATATTTAATTGTTTTATTTTTTTTTTCTCTCTCTACCCTCCTCTCTTCTTTCCCTTCTCTTTTCTCTGTCTTGCTCACTCTTGCTTTTTTGACTTTCCACGTAATTTCTGTGACTAAAAACGAACATTTCGACAAATTTGCAAATTTTTGTTTGTTGTTGTTGTTTTTTACTCTGTCTTCTTTTCTCTTCTCTCTCCTCTCTCGTTCACGCTCTTGCTTGCTGTCTAGTATTTTCTTTGCTTTTTTTTTTTTTTTTTTTTTTGTTAATCTTTCTAATTGCCATTGCTGTCATTCCCTTTACGCTTGCCACTTGCACCTTCCCCCCACCCCTCTCTGCTCTCTGACTGTGCAGCGTTTGAGAAGTCATTAAAAAATGTTTCATTATTGTTTGTAACTTGTTGCTGTTGTTGTTGTTGTTGTTGTTGTTGCGGTTGGCAGCTGGCAAATGATTACATATGTTATTATTGTTGTTGTTGTTGTTGCTTTAGCTTTAGCTTTTGCATTGTTCAAATGAGGGGCGTTTATGCCAGAGTTGAAAGAGAAAGACAGAGGGAGGTATAGAGAGACGCAGTGAGAGAGAGAGAGAAGAACTAGAGTGCGAGGGAAGTATAAGCAGCGTAAACGTGATGTGATGCGCGGTAGGTGGCAGTGTGAGCAAAGCAGATGAAGGCAAAGCAGTATCAGTGAGGGCGTGACAAGGGGCAGAGGCAGTGCCAGCAGTCGCAGCAGCAGCAACAACAACAGTTGCAGGGAACAAAATATGCCGTTAGTAGGCAATGCGCATTGCACAACGAGTTGAATAAAAGGGAGGAAAAAATGTCACTGCAATTGGAGTGTAAATCAGCACAAAGATTTGTCAACAATTTATGCATTACCTTTCAATTTCAATTCCCTTTTAATCCCCCTTTGCCTTCCTTTACCTTTCTTTGCCCCCTTCACCTCTTTCCCTTCTTTTTATACTCGGTGCCCATTGGGTACCAAGAGTATATTGGGTTTGTGACAGCAGCAAATGTATGTAACACCCACAAGGAGGCGTAGCCGACCTCATAAACTATATATATTCTGACTCAGGATCAATAGCCGAGTCGATTGGAGCATGTCCGTCTGTCCGTCTGTACGTCCGTATGAGATCTTAGAGACTATAAGAGCTAGAGACTTGTAGTATTTGCCGGCAGATCAAGTTTATTTTGGATTTTTGCCACGTCTCCACCTCCTCCACAAATTGATAAAAACGAAAGATAGAATATGTTTATCTGGGCGTTGTGTAAAAATATGGTACAGATCGGATAATAAACATGGAAGTTATACACATTTCAAATACCAAAAGTTGAGAGGCGTCTCTATAGCGTACGCTTGCATACTGTTCTCACCTCATACACGACGGCAACATTAACTTAGTGTTTTTTCTTTTTCACACTTGTAAGGAGTTGGGCACCGAGTATTAAATAGTCGAGCATACTCGACTATAGCTTTCTTACTTGTTTATTTTGTTGATCTTTGATACATTTCTGCTTTTGTTTTTGTAATATTGTTGCAAGCATTTTTAATCGAATGTAGAAAAATGTATAATATATAAAAATACATAAAAAATATAAAAGTAAATAAAAAATATATAAAAAATATTTAAAAAATATATAAAAATATGAAAATAAATAAAAATATATAAAAAATATAAAAGTATATAAAAAATATAAATATATATAAAAAATATATAAAAATATAAAAATATATAAAAAATATAAAAATATATAAAAAAATATAAAAATAAATAAAAAATATAAAATATATAAATATATATAAAAATATATAAAAATATATAAAAATATATAAAAATATATAAAAATATATAAAAAAAAAAATATATAAAAGAATATAAAAATATATAAAAAAAAAAATATAAAAAATAAAAAAATATATAAAAATAAAAAATTATGTAAAAATATATAAAAAATATAAAATTATATAAAAATATAAAAGTAAATAAAAATATATAAAAAAAAAATTAAAATATATAAAATATAAAAATATATAAAATCTATAAAAAAATATATAAAAAATAAAAAAAATAAAAATATTTAATCATATTGTACTTGAAGATTTTGCAAGCATGAATTCAATTTTATTAAAAAAAAAGAAAAGAATTTTATTGAAATTCTGTTGAAATTGAACAAAGCAGAAAACTTGAAAGATTTCAATGAAGGGAATGGAAATTGAAATTGAAATTGGAAATGAGCATTGGGAAAGAGGGATGGGAGGGATGGAAAGTGGGGGTAGAAGAACTGGAGAGATGGAAAAATGAACATGGGGAAATGGAAAAAATATCTTTGTTTTATTCTCAATTCAAATTTAATGAAAATTTTTTAGTAAAGTAAAAGACAAAAACAAAACAAAAAAATTCACATGAAAATTTTTGACGATAGAGTTAAAGAAAGCAGAGAAAGAGAAGGAGAAGAGAAGAAGAATAAGGGGAGGAAAGAAGGAAGAGGAGGAGGACTAGCAGAAGAAGCAGATGGAGGAGTAGAAGAAGAGGAAAGAAGAAAAGAGTCAAATGAAAGTAGAGGAGAAGTAGAAGTAGAAGAATGTGAGGGAAAAGCAGTAGAAAGGATGAGAAGCGAGAGGTTGAGAAAGAGAAGAAGCAAAAAAGGGAAGAGGAGAAACACACATACATAGAAGGAAGAAAAGAAAGAGGAGAAGGTGAAGCAGAAACAGAAACAGAATTTGGAGGAGGAGAAGGAGGAGTAAGAGAAACAGAAGTAGGAGAAGGAGAACGAGGTGGAAGAAGCGAAGCAGCAGTCGAAACATAAGTATAGATGGAGAAGAAGGAGAATTGGAGAGTTGGAATTGTAGAAATGCTGAAGAATTGTAGACGAAGAATTTTCGAATTTCTAGACATTGGCATTGGAAGTGAAAAATAAAGTAAATAGAAATACGAATGTGGAAGAAGAGGAGAGTGGAGTAGGGTTAAGGGAAGTGTAAAGTGGGATGAAGGTTTGGGTGGGGGGGGCGGGGGGTCGATAAAGCTGTGAAGCTACTTGAAACGTGCGCGTCAATTGTTTAAAAAATCGAATCGATTGGAATTTTCAATGTAATGTGGCGCGCAACATGCTGCAGCATGCAACTCTATTTATGGAAGCATTGCGCAGCACAGCAGAGCACAGGAAAACGCAGCAGATCGCATCACATCACAACGCAATGGCCTCGTAAGTTTCTGCTGTTGTTGTTGTTGTTGTTGCTGTTGTTGTTGCTGTTGCTGATGCAGTGGTTTCAATTGTTGTTGTTGCCTTCAATCGCCTTTTGTTTGTTTACTTTGAATGTCTTTGGAAGGCAACGAGGCGGGCAAAAAGCTGCTGCTGCTGTTGCTGCCACAGTTGCATGCAACACAAGCAACGCGAAATGAAACTCTAAACTTGAATTTGATGCCGTTGCCGTTGACGCTGTCGTTGTCGTTGTCGCTGCCGTTGCGCATTCATTGTTCAATGATTGGCAAAAGGCGAAAGGCAAAGACGAAGGCAATGTTATAAACAAGAAGAAGAAGTAGTAGTAGTAGAAGCAGCAGCAAAAGATGAAGATGAAATAGAAGTTGAAGTTGAAGGCGGAGAATGTAGAATGGAAGCCAAGAGGCAACAGCTAACAGCTAAGAATCAAGAGCTAAGAGCTAAAAGCTAACGTAGTAGTTGAAGAAGTTTTAGTTTTAGAAGCATTTGCACTCGTGCATGCAGTTGCTGCATGCCGCAAAACTGTTGCAAAAGTTCTACAAGCATAAACGATGTGCAACGCATGGCATGCGAATAGCCAGAACCAGCTCGAATTGAACTTAATTGCATGAAATTGAGACACGAGACATGCTACATGAGACAAACGCAATAACAACAGCAGCAGCAGCAGCAGCAGCAAGCAGTTGGAGATGTGAAGCAGCAGCAGCAGCAGCAGCAGCAGAAGAATCAATGCTGAGATTCAAGCAATTTGAAAGCGTTGTGTTAAGTTGCGACATCAATTTGAAGATGCTTGTCATAATGATTTTATTGTCGCTGATAGAAAGAGAGAGAGAGAGAGAGAGTGAATAAAAGTGAGAGAGTGAAAGAGAAAGAGAGTGTAAGATCATTTTGACGATAAAGTCATAGACTTCACTAATTGCAAAATGTTTCTCATGCTATGCTACGGCATTCATAACGCGTCTCGTTATCCCGTGACACGATCTCAACACTTGCTGCACTTGCCCCTTGCAGCTGCAGTTGCATTTGCATATTAGTTGATTAAAGACTAAAAGCAAGACAAAGTGAGAGTGCAAGTGAGAAAGCAAGTATGAGCGAAAGAGATAGAGCGCAGAGTACTTTAATGTACTTTAGTTTTGTCTCACATTTTGGAGGCCAAAACGTTCAAGTGGTTCAAGTGACACCCCATGAACTTTTCTCTCTGTCTCCGTCTCCGACTCCGTCTCAATCTCTGGGGCGGGGTAAATGTTTCTAACAACATAACAAAAATTTAACACGCAGCCATTAGCATTGAGCATGAGAAACTTTATTTCTCTAGCTCCCCTCACCACCCTTAACTTTGCATTCCCTGTTCCACTTCCCACCCGACCCCCTTCTTACCACACACACACACTCCCACTCCCACTCGCAGTCAATGTGTGACTATTGCAATGAAGCAGCACATAAACATGTCAAAACGTGTTGCAAATGGGGAAAGTGAACTGACATTAAGGGGTTTAGAATTAATGCAGCAGGGCAGCAGGGCAGCAGGGCAGCAGCAGCAGTGCAGAGGCGTAGGGGCAGGGACAACGTAGGCGTAAGTTGTGGGTTGCAGATTGCGGGTTGTTGGGGCACACAAAATACTACAGACAAAACATTAGATAAAAGATCTAAAATTTTGAGTTGATTTTCGAATTAGATGCTAGATTTTTTTTTTTTTGTATACACTAACAAAGTGTAGTAAATGCATTATAAGCAGCAGTATGTAACTCTCTAAAAGATCTATAGATATACTATATAATCTTGATCAGCATGATCAGCTGACATTGGAACGATCGGTTGGGGAAATTGATTTATAGTGTCAATAAGTTTTTTATTTGTAAAGTTAAACACTTCAAACTTACAGCATGGCCGTTTAGTAATGTGCAACATATATCTATTAAATATAATCAAAATCGGAACACTGTATTATATAGCTGCCATAGGAACGATCGGTTGGAAATTGGATTTTTTTGATGAAAATTGTATTTGTTTATAAAGTTATCGGATTTAAACTTACAGTAGGTCAGTTCATCAAAATCGGAACACTATATTATATAGCTATCATAGGAACGATCAGTTGGAAATTGAGTTTTGATAACAACAACTTTTTTGTTTATAAAGTTATCTGCTTTAAACTTATGATATATCAATTTATTAATGTCTAGCAAATGTCAAAACAGTTTGATAGAAATCGGAGCACTATATCATGTAGCTATAATAGGAACGATCGGTCAAAAATTGAGTTTTTTGATTAAAATTGTATTTTTTTTTATTATGTTATGGCCTTTAAACTTACAGTAGATCAGTTTAGTAATATCTGTATAATATTTTGTAAATTTCATTAAAATCGGATAACTGTGATAGGATAATAAGTTGATAAAGTTATCTGCTTTAAACTTACGGTATATCAATTTACTAATGTCTAACAAATGTCTATTAAAATTTAATCAATATCGTAAAACTATAACATAGCTGTATAGCTGCCATAGTATAGCTGACTCCAAAATTCAAAGCATTTGCCAAGAGTATTTACTCTTCGGCTTGCTGTTAACTTTCTTGTATTGTTTATGTGGCATTTGGCTAACACAATGAATGAATGAATGAATGTGTTGAATGACAAACTAAAGAATCTTGATGCATTCAACATTCAGCTTTCAGAGTTTTTTTTTTTTTTTTTTTGGTTGTTATACACTGTAAACAATTAGCTGTAGATTAAACAGCAGGCATACAAAAGCGAAAGAGAGAGAGAGAGCAACATTTAATTTATTTGTGGTTGCTTAAGTGGTTAATTAATGCGTTTACCGGGTATTTTATAGTCAGGCATTGAGCTTCATTTGATTTTAGTTTCTCTTGTCTTTGCATTTTATATATCATGCATATACATATATGTTTAGACTTCATCGACTTTTGACAGCTGGCGAAATAAATGTCAAGTAATACAGATAAAGATCAGAGTCGTCAGCTATAGCGACAGTAAGAGCAACTGATATATATATATATATATATGCATATATCTGGTGTATATGTAAATATAGACAGATGGATATAGTGTCTGAATCTTATCTTAAACATTTCGTGAATATTTAATAAACATTCCGCGTTTCGCTGTCTTTTTCATTCGCTTGTCCTTCGATCTCTTGCTGCCTTTGTGCTGTTGCTCTTCATGTTTTGTTTTGATTAATCTCTGCTTTCCTGGCTGCTGCTTCTCTCCTCTCTCTCTCTCTCTCTCTCTTCTCTTTCTCTTATTATTTTAATTTTTTGTTTGTTTACGCGCGAATTTTTGCCTTTTTTTGGGTTTTTTTTTTTTTTTTTTGAGACAATTTTTTGCTTACAGTTTCAACTTCAAGCAGTCTACGCTTTCATTAAACATAAAACTCTTGAGTTGCATGTAAAGCTTTGCTGCTCTATATTTATTTGTTGCTTGTAAACATTTGAGCTTCGAGCTTTGGCTAATTGTCAGCTGAAGTAACGCAGCTAAAAGCCTTAAAGTGCACTAAGCAACATTACCTCAGCCTTTCAATTCCTCAAATCCTCAATGCCTAAACGTACGCTCTGCCCCAACATGGCTTTGCGCCTTGCATTTGCAATAATTGTTATCGATAAGTGCATTGAGCGCTGTTTATACTCTGTCAATGGGAGGGTTGCAACAAGCATACTTGCAACACACACACACACACACACACAGAGACACAGCAAGCCAAGGGAGTGCTCTTACACGCACGCGCTTAGTGGCACTCTTCATTTGCTTGGCTAAAGGATTCGCCTGCCTAATTAACGTGCCTAAACTCGCTTAAACGCCTGACGCACAGGACACGCGACAGACAGACAGTTAATGGAGTTGGGCGGGAAACACTTCAAGGCACAGGATGACAAAGTGACAGGAAGACAGAAAGACAAAAGGACAGGATAAAGGAAATGATTGCATTCTGACAACATTGAGCGCACCCTTAGCATATTGCATTAGGGGGTTGAGTTTCTTGTCATAGCGACATAGCGTTGCCATATCTAAGCAACAACTTACAAAAACTATCGATATCCACATATATTGCATCAACTATATATAAATTAAATGTTATTTGATATCGGTGGAAAAATATATACAACTATCGATAGTTATTAGATAGTTATCGATAGTATATATATATCGATAGTATATTTATATATGTATTTATAGTAATAATTATAATAATAAATATAAACAAAATGCAAAGCATGCAAATAATACTTCATAAGACTTACAAATATCGATAGTAATATGATAGTTATTGTTTTGATAATTATCGATTAGATAATCGTAGATAGATATCGTAGATAATTGTAGTGATGCTAATACAAAGATTTGAAAAAGCTCGAACATAAATAAATAATCACTAGGAATTTGCTAACACTACAAACATATCGATAACAATATTATCGATATATGTACTTATCATAGTTATCGATATTATTTAGTAGTGACAAAAATCAAAAGTATAGAGAATATCGATAAGATGATGTTTATAATCGTTATCGATATATGCTATTGCAGCTGCATACAAATAATGTTCACTATACTATAATAACTATAATAATAATCATAAACAATTCTAATGACATTGCAAAGTTATCGATATTTATCGATAATCATAGCTATCGATAAGTATCGATACTTAAAGTTTACTCAAAGAATATCCTATGAAAAATTGCCAAACCACAATTAACATCGATAATTATTAATAGCTATGATTATCGATAAATATCGATAACTTTGCAATGTCGTTAGACTTGCATATGCTGGGAATATTGCATAGTATTATATAAATAATCATGAATTGGGCAACTATCAGCTGAACATATGGCAACGCTTGTCCAAGCACTTGCAACCCCAACAAACTATAAAGTTTCAGATTCACACCCCCGCACAGCACAGCAGTGGACTGCACGCCCTCGCGCTACTGTGTTCCTGCACGTGCCGCAAATGTTAAGCGCAAGCGCTGTGAGCATGACAATTTCGGGTGTGTTGCCTTGTAAGCGCGAGAGAGAGAGAGAGAGAGTAAAAGAGAGTGATGTGAGAGAGCATGCAAAAGTGGCCCATTAAAGTTTCATGGGCTGTTCACTTTTTTCTTCTAATGCTGCTGCTGCTTTCCTTACGGTTGCCTCCTCTAACTGCTACTTCTGCAACTTCAAGAGCGATTATTTTCGCTTTTTTTTTGTGTGTTTTTATATGCGTGCGTGTAAATTATTTTGGGCATGTTTTGGCTTTGGTCGAAACAGTGCGCGGCGCTGGCTTGAATCGTGCTGAAGCTGTGAATTTCACTCAATAAAAAAACAAAATAAATAAATAAAAACAGAAAGAAAAATAAAATAAAAAAAATGCAAATGAAAATAATAGAAAAAACTAAAACAACGACAAAAACAATAACAACAAAAAGTGTTCAATAAACTTAATATATATATATAAAAAAAAAACAAGCATGAAAAAAACTATATAACTCGGGGATTAAGCTTAATCAATGTTATAAACAAATCGATATACAAATTATATATATATATATATAATATTTATATATACATAAAAAAAACATTAACTAAAAAAAAAAAAAAATTTGAGAGAATTTGTGGTCTGAGAGAAAAAGCAGCTAAAACAAGAAAAAAAGACAGCAAAAAAAAAGGCCAAAAATAAAAAGAAAACTTGGCTCATTAGATACTGAAATAGACGGCATTGGGGTATACACACACACATAAAGCGCTGTATGCATGTGTGTGTGTGTGTGTTTGTTTGTGAAGTAACAACAGCAACAACAATAACAACAGCAGCAGCAGCAGCAGCAGTTGAAGAAACCTAGAAAAGAAAGAGCCGCCGTCATGTGTAAGTAGATAAATTCTGTGCTTGAGCTATGCCAAGGTGTCAAGTTTTGAGCAAGATACACTGAAAGAGTAAGAGAGAGAGAGAGAGAGAGAGACAGAGAGTGTGTGACAGAGAGAGAAAGTGTATATGTGTGTCCATGGGAAGCTGCTTAGAGTAAGCAGTAGCGTAGCATTATTCAAGGCACTTTTCCTGCTGTTGGCTTTTTTTTTTTTTTTCCTCATTTCTCATTTCAAGTGTCTTGTTTTGCTGCCACTTGAGTTTTTTTTGAAGCGAGCCAACAAATTTGTTGTTTGTTTAACGCTAATGAGCAAATGAAGTTGTGCCACTCAACAAAATAACAATGAGTGGCATGCAGCATGCAGCATGTTAACTTCAATTTCTACACCTTTAGCTTTTCATTTTTCCCTCATTGCATTTATATAATAAACAATTTTTAAGCTAATTTTCAACATGTTTTTGTTTTTTCATTTTGTATTTGCAGCAAAGACACCATCATTTGATAAGGATCGTGATTATATTGGCTTTGCCACATTGCCAGAACAAGTGCATAGAAAGTCTGTAAAACGTGGCTTTGAATTTACCCTAATGGTTGTTGGTGAATCCGGTTTGGGTAAATCAACGTTAATCAATAGCCTTTTTTTGGGTGATCTATATAAGAATCGTCAGGTGCCAACGGTTGAGGAACGTTTTGAGAAGACAACACGAGTTGAAAAGAAAACAATGGATATTGAAGAGCGTGGCGTACGATTACGTTTAACGGTTGTCGATACACCCGGTTTTGGTGATGCTGTCAATTGTGAGGATAGCTGGCGTATGTGCACTCAATATATTGATGAACAATTTCGTCAATATTTCACTGATGAAAGCGGTTTAAATCGTCGCAATATACAGGATAATCGTGTACATTGTTGTCTATACTTTGTACCGCCCTGGGGTCATAGGTAAAAATCATAGAAAAATCATATTTAATTCATAAATATTTATAAATTTCTTCTTCTTTTTTTTTTTGTGCCCCCCTCTTTGTAGCTTGCGTCAAATGGATTTGGATTTAATACGACGATTGCATCGTAAAGTGAATATTGTTTTGGTTATTGGAAAAGCTGATTGTTTAAATAAGCAAGAAGTGCGAAAATTAAAGGATCGCATCATACAGGATCTTGAGGATAATCATATACAGCTATATCAATTTCCTGAATGTGATTCCGATGAGGATGATGATTTTAAGCAACAGGATCGCGAATTGAAAGCATCAATACCATTCGCTGTCGTTGGCAGTAATACAATATTAGAGGTTGCTGGTAAAAAAGTTCGCGGCCGTCAATATCCATGGGGTGTGGTCAATATTGAAGATGCTGAACATAGTGATTTTATAAAATTGCGCACATTTCTTATATCTACACACATGCAGGATTTAAAGGATACAACACAGGTTACATTAAAATAGCACAAAAAAAAAAGAAAAAAAAATAAATTAAATTTTTTAATAATTATTTTTTTTTTACAGGATGTACACTATGAGAATTTCCGTGCACAATGCATTTCACAGATATCACAGCATGCGTTACGTGAACGTGGCAAATTGAAGCGTGATTCAATAAGTTCAACAAATGGCTTCGATGCAGCAATATCGGAAACGGATCGTTTATTATTGCAAAAGGATGAAGAGATAAGGCGCATGCAGGACATGTTAACGCAAATGCAAGAGAAGCTCAAGCAGACGCATCTTATGGAGATGAAAAAGAACGATAGCGTTATTGATGTTTAAATTATTGGCAAAGAGAGTGTGTGAGAGAGAGAGATAGATAGAGATAGAGATAGAGATAGAGAACTAGCTCAACTTTCATTGTCGTTGGTGTGTGTTCAATTTTTTTTTTGCAAATTTGATAAATACACAAAAACAAAAAAAAAAAACAAAAATATATAATATATATATATACAAGTATATAGTATATAGATATATATACACTTCTATAGACTTTTAACGCCCAAAAAAAAAAAAACAAACACACATACATACAAACCGCAAAATACCAAAAATATTTTGTTTTTTTTTTGTACTTTTCGTTTTTTAAGGTAGCAGCGCATTTTCCAGTTATTTCAATTTTTGTTCATATGACAAAAAAAAAAGAAAATCAAAAAGAAAAGCAAAAATTCGTAGTTGGAAAAAGAAACGTAAATTATGAAGAAAAAAAAAATTGTTTATTTATTATTTTTTTTTTTTAAATAAGATAATAAATAATAATTTCTAGTTTTAAAAACGGAATTCGTTCCCATGCCACTCACACAGGTACACGAATGTAAACACAATTTGTAGCAGCGATGCGTAATCGACCAAATTGTTTTATTTTTTTTCTCTTTTTTCTCTTCTTTTTTTATTTAATTTCTTTCTTCTATTTTTTTTTATTATAATTATTATTATTATGTCTAAAATGTAATCATACATTTATAGTAAAAATATTTGCAACAATTTACAAAACGAAAAAAAAAAATTAAGAAAATTTGCAATTACAAAAAAAAATAAAAAATAAAATAAAATAAAATAAATAAATAAATAAAATTATAGAGCAGTCGAATTCTCAAATTTCGATAATATTTTTTTTTTGTCGTCTTGTATAAGTAAAAATAAAAAAAAAAATTGTAATTCCAAATTTCAATTATTAAAAAGAATTTGTAGACATTTTTTTTATCATAATATTTGACTAAATAATATTGCATAAAAATAATACTTAAGTATTTTGGCTTGCAATCCAAAAACTAATTTACAAAATTTCCCAATCCAATTTGACATGCATATATATATAATATATATATTGTATGTTTATTTATTTATTTTCCTTTTTGCATTATGGAATCGCGTATTATACCAAAGTAAACTGAGTTTCAAGATTGAAGCTTGAAACTTGAAAACAAAAATACAAATACAAATACAAACGAATTGCAAATGAATTTTTAGTAATTGCAACAAACTAACAGATAAACAACAAGAGGCAAATAACAGCTAGAAAGTATATTAAAAACAAAAACAAAATAAAAAAAACAAAAATTGAAAAATATAAACTTTATTTTTTTTTTCTATTTAAATAATTGTTTACTCTCTCTCTCACTCTTGACGTTGAACGCAATGGACATAGTGAGAATGAGCGAGAGAGAGAAAGAGCACATAATATTTAAAGTTCTAATTTGTTGAAACGAATTGTTAATGAATTTATTTTAAATTATTAATTTAAGCAATGGTAAAACAAAAAAAAAAAAATATATAAAAAAAAAAACAAAATGAACAAGAAAATATTACATAAATGAAAATTATAGTGGACAAATTATATGCACATGATAATGATAATGATTAATGATAATAATGATAAACAAAAGCGACTATTTAAAATAAATATAATTATAAAAATTTAACATTTGCGTTTTATTTTTATTCTTCTAAGACTGTAAGGTTAGATTTAAAATCTTAGACAAAAAAAAATAAAAAAAATTTGTAATAAAGAAATTTACGGACATGCTTGCATCATACACAAGTCTGCGAACAGCCACGAATGCAGTGCAGGACCGGCTGTACGATGTACGCCATAAATTGCTCAAAGTCCACATGTGTGACTTTTGTCCTTCGATGTAATACTTGCTTTGGTCTTAGGTTCGATTGTGAAAACATTTCGAATGTCAACTCTCACTGCTAACTATGTGGTTCATCTGGATCGCAGACTTATGTGGAGGGCCTTCCACTGTGTACGAAGGTTCGCTTGATCACAGCTATCCTGGACAGATACCATCCAAGTTTGGATGCTGCTACACTTGCCTCTGGACTCTCCTGGCATGTAACAAATATAGCAATCGAAAAAGATCTACGACTGGTACTATCGGAAGACTAAATAAACCTGCAAAGCAGCCGATATGCTGATAAGCTGAAGGCACACCCAAACTGTCTAGTAAATAGACTTGCTGACCCTCCATCCCTTCGTCGACTTAAAAGAATTCACCTCATCGATCTCCCCAGCCGTAAAATACTTTTGTAAATACTTTGTCAGTAAATCGTATAAATATTTGTAAATTATTAAACATTTAAGGATCCTCTGTAGCATACGCTCCTCCTAAATATTAAACGTTCGTTTATATTCAGAAAGAATTGAATGATTCCAGCGAGAAAAAATGTATTTTTGTTTCTTTTAACGAAAATTTAATTTTCCTTTAATTTTTGAAAATTTAAAGAAATAAATATATAAATTCCAAAAAAAAAAACATGAAAGAGAAAAACAACAATTTATTTTTTTTTTTTGTAATATGCGTATTCCGTTTATTTATAAATTATCTTTCATCTTATATGTTAGTATGTGTACTATATATACTAGTACGCACTAATACGCCTGATGTGATTCAGTGGTAAATTTTTCATCTTTTACAATTTTTACTTTTTGGGATCTAAACTCGTTTTAGCTTTTGTTTAATTTATACTTTTTATTTATTTTTTTTAATTTTTATTTTTATTTTTACTTTTGTTTTTACTTGGCATTTTAACGGTTCAATTCGTTTCTCTAGCTTGAAGCATACGTCATACTCATATTCTCATTCGTACTACACGTAGTTCTGTTGTTATTCTTCTTCTTCTTATTGTTGTTGTAATTTTTTTTTTTTTTTTTGCCTTTTGCCTCACAAACATAGCTTTTATCTAAATATTTTGCAATATTTAGATAAAAGCTATGTTTGTGAGGCAAAAGGCAAAAAAAAAAAAATTACAACAACAATAAGAAGAAGAAGAATAACAACAGAACTACGTGTAGTACGAATGAGAATATGAGTATGACGTATGCTTCAAGCTAGAGAAACGAATTGAACCGTTAAAATGCCAAGTAAAAACAAAAGTAAAAATAAAAATTAAAAAAAATAAATAAAAAGTATAAATTAAACAAAAGCTAAAACGAGTTTAGATCCCAAAAAGTAAAAATTGTAAAAGATGAAAAATTTACCACTGAATCACATCAGGCGTATTAGTGCGTACTAGTATATATAGTACACATACTAACATATAAGATGAAAGATAATTTATAAATAAACGGAATACGCATATTACAAAAAAAAAAAATAAATTGTTGTTTTTCTCTTTCATGTTTTTTTTTTTGGAATTTATATATTTATTTCTTTAAATTTTCAAAAATTAAAGGAAAATTAAATTTTCGTTAAAAGAAACAAAAATACATTTTTTCTCGCTGGAATCATTCAATTCTTTCTGAATATAAACGAACGTTTAATATTTAGGAGGAGCGTATGCTACAGAGGATCCTTAAATGTTTAATAATTTACAAATATTTATACGATTTACTGACAAAGTATTTACAAAAGTATTTTACGGCTGGGGAGATCGATGAGGTGAATTCTTTTAAGTCGACGAAGGGATGGAGGGTCAGCAAGTCTATTTACTAGACAGTTTGGGTGTGCCTTCAGCTTATCAGCATATCGGCTGCTTTGCAGGTTTATTTAGTCTTCCGATAGTACCAGTCGTAGATCTTTTTCGATTGCTATATTTGTTACATGCCAGGAGAGTCCAGAGGCAAGTGTAGCAGCATCCAAACTTGGATGGTATCTGTCCAGGATAGCTGTGATCAAGCGAACCTTCGTACACAGTGGAAGGCCCTCCACATAAGTCTGCGATCCAGATGAACCACATAGTTAGCAGTGAGAGTTGACACTAAGACCAAAGCATTATCGAAGCAGTCACACATGACTTTGACAATATGGGTACATGGTCCTACTGCATTCGTGGTGTTCGAGACTTGTGTATGATGCAAGCATGTCCGTAAATTTCTTTATTACAAATTTTTTTTATTTTTTTTTGTCTAAGATTTCAAATCTACCCTTACAGTCTTAGAAGAATAAAAATAAAACGCAAATGTTAAATTTTTATAATTATATTTATTTTAAATAGTCGATTTTGTTTATCATTATTATCATTAATCATTATCATTATCATGTGCATATAATTTGTCCACTATAATTTTCATTTATGTAATATTTTCTTGTTCATTTTGTTTTTTTTTTTATATATTTTTTTTTTTTTTTTTTACCATTGCTTAAATTAATAATTTAAAATAAATTCATTAACAATTCGTTTCAACAAATTAGAACTTTAAATATTATGTGCTCTTTCTCTCTCTCGCTCATTCTCACTATGTCCATTGCGTTCAACGTCAAGAGTGAGAGAGAGAGAGTAAACAATTATTTAAATAGAAAAAAAAATTAAATTTTATATTTTTCAATTTTTGTTTTTGTTTTTAATATACTTTCTAGCTGTTATTTGCCTCTTGTTGTTTATCTGTTAGTTTGTTGCAATTACTAAAAATTCATTTGCAATTCGTTTGTATTTGTATTTGTATTTTTGTTTTCAAGTTTCAAGCTTCAATCTTGAAACTCAGTTTACTTTGGTATAATACGCGATTCCATAATGCAAAAAGGAAAATAAATAAATAAACATACAATATATATATTATATATATATGCATGTCAAATTGGATTGGGAAATTTTGTAAATTAGTTTTTGGATTGCAAGCCAAAATACTTAAGTATTATTTTTATGCAATATTATTTAGTCAAATATTATGATAAAAAAAATGTCTACAAATTCTTTTTAATAATTGAAATTTGGAATTACAATTTTTTTTTTTATTTTTACTTATACAAGACGACAAAAAAAAAATATTATCGAAATTTGAGAATTCGACTGGTCTATAATTTTATTTATTTATTTATTTTATTTTATTTTTTATTTTTTTTTGTAATTGCAAATTTTCTTAATTTTTTTTTTTTCGTTTTGTAAATTGTTGCAAATATTTTGTATTATTTATTATTATTATATTGTTTATTCATTTTTACTATAAATGTATGATTACATTTTAGACATAATAATAATAATTATAATAAAAAAAAATAGAAGAAAGAAATTAAATAAAAAAAAGAAGAGAAAAAAGAGAAAAAAAATAAAACAATTTGGTCGATTACGCATCGCTGCTACAAATTGTG
>JBAMBR010006737.1:12500-77306 GCA_037044475.1 Zaprionus obscuricornis | reverse complement strand
GAAAAGACATACAAAAGCCGCAATCTTAAGTCTGCTTTACCTGCGCTGCGTCGCCGCATCGGTGCGCTGTCGAAAACCCCAGTGGAAATTTGGACACGCTGCACTCAATATGCTGGACATGAGTTGAATATTTCCACTTTGGTAAAAACGTTTGCTAATGGGGGTCACTCTTATCATATAGGCCTTTGTCGCACATAGCTAAAGCAGAGCAGAGCAGAGCAACGCACAGCAATGTAAAACCAATAGCAACAACAACAACAACATAAACAGGTATTTTTTTTATTGAAAGTCACTTATCTCAGCTGTCAGTGAGTCCACTAGCAGTGTGTATGTGTATGTGGTTATATCTTTGCTGAGAGCGAGCGTGCACACACACACACAGACACGCATACAGAGGCAATTGCTCGCTCATTCGCTCGCCACTTAATCAGGCAGCGGACAGAACCTGTTGCGCGTGCTATGCGTCCAGTTCTCGCTGAAGAACAAGAACCTGTTGCGGCAAACAGAGCAACTGCGCGTCAACTGCGACAGCGACAGCAGCTGCGACGTTAGCAGCATTATGCCTGCACTTAGCCAAAATTCGTGCGGGCAGGGCAAACAAAGAAAGTAAGACTTCAAAAAAAAAGGCAAGAGGGAAAAACAAAAAAGAAAAGAAAGAAACATACACACAGAGAACACAGCGCAAAATGAAGGAAACGTTGATAAGCAAGGCCGAGCCAAGTTGAGCTGAGCTGTGCTGAGCTGTGTTGAGCCTCTGCTGCGGCTGCACTTCAAAGTTGATTTATGTATGCGCTGCTGTTGCCGCTTATTGTTGTTGTTGTTGTTGTTGTTGTTGTTGTTGCCATAGCACTTTTGATTTTCAGCGCAAGTCGCTTCCAATTAAGCAAAAAGGAGCAGAAGTAGACAGAAAGAGCAAGATAAGAACAGACAATACACACAAAGAGAGAGAGAGAGAGAAAGAGAGTGACCACCTACGTTGCAGTGCTATATGTAAGGCGTTAGGCAACGCTTCGTCACTTCTTCGTCATCAAATTAATAAGGCCAAAAAAAAAGTAGAATTTGTGCCCAATTATTGATTATGGCCGTTACATGCAAATCTCAGGTGCTAATGAGCTCATTTTGTTGTTGTTGTTGTTTTTTTTTTTTTTTTAATTTATGTTGATGTTGAATTTGTCTGCTTCTTCGACTACTTTATGATGTTTAAGTTTAAGTTTGGTTTTTTTGGCTTTTTGGCTTTTTTTTTATTTTATTTTAATTCGGCTGCAGCATGTCCAATAAGCGGCAAAGGCTACTGTGATTTAACGGTATAAGCGAAAGGTGGCAACATGCAAATTGCCACAATAAAACATGAGATCAGACCGTAACAGCAGCAGACAGAGACAAATAGAGAAAGAGAGAGAAAGAAAGAGAAGATAATATTAATAGAATAGTCAACGGTTGTTTAGTTCTAAACTTTCGTTTGACATTCGCACAGTTCATTCACCGATTTTAAATGATAAAAAATATAGAAATCAAAAAAATAAAATAAAAACTCGTCGTAATATAATATGATAACTAGCCTGAAGGTGCGGGTGCAAATTCTAAGCTTATCGATGAGCAGTTAAACTTTACAGCTGCCAGACATTTGTGGTCAACAACTATTACAACGCACCACGCGTTCGCGCCTTGTATGTAGACGCAGAGTAACGCTGACAGCAACAGCAACAGCAACAGCGGCAGAGGCAGAGGCAGAGGCACAGCTCCCTCATCCAATTAATCATCGCTTTGCTCATTGGCTTACATTTGTTTTTGTTTTTTTTTTTTTATTTTTATTTCTTTTCTTTCGATCTTGCTCTTTAGTTTTGCAAAACAAAAACAAGTTTAACGCTGAAGTGAAGTGAAACATGTAGAAGAAGCATGGAATGTGCCGCGACTATCAATCAGTTTTGTCTATTGTCTACTATATCTTTACTATATGTGGCCAAAGCGGCCATTACCAAATCTCTAGTTTTGTTTTGCTGTTGACCTGAACCCGAACTGAAACCTCTGAAACCCGAAAAATCGAAAAACCAAAAAAAATTCATAAGATCGGCAAACGACTTTCCATTGGAAAAGCCCTACAATAAGTATTGCTGAAGGTTATACCACAGCTGTGACTGTGACTGTGAGTGTGGGAGTGTGATGCGGGGATGCGTTAGTCTGACCGATGATTGCTATTTAAGCATTCCAAGTGCGAAACAACAACACACCCAGTTCCAGTTACAGACCCACAATAACAATAATAACTACAACAACAACAACAGAAGCAACAACAACAATATGATTTAATCACTGGCATTTCACGTGGGAAACCGTCGGCAACGTTTTAGCCCTTTAATTTTTTTTTATTTTTTTTTGCAAACTTTTGTTGTTAAGTTTTTCAGGGTTGCTTTGGCACAGGCTGCGGGCATGCTACATACCATACACATGTATTGTGTGCGTTGCATTACAATTGGGCACAGCAATGACGTCATCAATGGTAGATGCTCCATTGCTCCATATGTTGAAATTTGCATGCAGCAGCTGTCTTTAGGTAAGCGAAGCGACCCAAATGCACTGTGAAAATTTATAGACAAACGTACAGGAATGTTAAGTGGAGCTAAATGAAAATGGAACACTTCAAAATGATGTTTATCGATAAATGTTTATCGATAATGTGTATATCGAGAAATATATGTCGATAAGTGTATATTGATAGATGTGTGTCGAAAAGTGTTTATCAATAAATATTTATCGGTAATATGTATATCGATAAATATATGTAAATAATTGTATATCGATAAATGTATGCCGATAAGTGTATATCGATAAACATTCGTCGATACATATTTATCGATAAACGCCCATCGATAAATGTTTATCAATCAAATATTAAATTGAAGTGCAAATTTCAAAGACATGAGCAACTGCTTACTTTGTCAGCAGTATTAGCAGCTGTGTTTGCGCCACTGGGTTTTGCTAATATTATGACACACATTTTGTAGCTTTGTAGATAAAGATGCACGAGCTGCATTTTGCTTCTTTTTTTTTTGATATTTAAAAAAAAAAAAAAAAATGCAACAAAAGGCCGAAGACTAACGCGATGCGTTCAGACGACGACGACGACAACGACGACATTGGGACAACAACAGACGACGACGACGACGGTGGCGGCGCAGTTCCGCGATGATGTAAACATTAATTCGGGCGACCCGAATCTATCCACAATTTGAAATATACTTTTTTATTTATTTATTTATTTTTTATTTTTTTTGCTTTTCTTTTATTTGATTTTTGTATATATATAAATATAGGTTCAAGTATTTGTCTATGAAAAGAGAGACATATGAAGATTGAGACAGTGCTTTGTGGCCTGTTGTGGAATTTGTGACTCTTTTTAGCCGCAGGCTGTATCTGTCGTATATGCTGCTGCTGCTCTTGCTGCTGCTGAGGCAGTACGCTCGTCCGTCTGTCCGTCCGTCTGTCTGGTCAATCTGACAATAGTTCAGTTGGTGACTTGGTGACTTGGTGAGTGAATTCATCTAATTGGATTTGCGCGCTTGTGCGTAACTATAAATCACACTCGCTCGTACATATACACATATTGTGTGGCGAAAGGGGTTGGAGGGGCAGGTTAGAGGTGGCAGGTAACCGGTTTTGGATTGCCAAGTCACCCGCTTATAAACAAAACTGCAGACCGCGGGATCCCATAAAGCTTTTCGACTATTTGTTAAGTGACCAAAACGGTAACAACAACACAACAGCAACAACAACTGGCAACAACAACAACTGGCAACAAGAAGCGGCAGCATATTTCTTTTCTTTCTTAAAGTTACCCTTTTTTTTCTTTCTTTCTTTCTTTCTTTCTTGGCTCATAAACGATATAAAGAATAATTATGCTGCTGCATATAAAAAATAATAAAAAAAACTGACAACAAAAATATCAGCTTACGCAACTTACGGCCATAAGCTTTAGGCGCGTGAGGCAGGGAGCAGTGGCAGTGGCAGTGGTAGGGGCAGCAAGGTACATTTTGGGGATGTACAGATGCCATGTAAAAGAGTCGTGTGAAATTTATTAATGGTTGCTCATAAAGCTAAGAAGTCTACAAACATGTTGCTTGGCTTGTTATTGTTGTTGTTGTTCTTGTTGTTGTATGTAAGTTGCAAGTTCATAAGTCTTGTTAGAAAGTGTCAGTGTGTAAATTGTGACATTCTTGGAATTTGAAAAAAAAAATTTAGCTACTCGTTGAGTTACATATGTTGGGCTTTTGTTTTAGATTTATCTGTGGCCACCAAAGTTGTAAGCGGATGTTGTAATCTTTGGCCAATTGCAAATCTACATAGCAAACTATTCTAGCTAAAAAGGCAAAAAAAAAATAAAATAAACATGAAAACATAAATTTCACTGTGTGGTCTTCATGAACTTTGCCAACGTCAACTGTCATTTCCTGCCATTTATTAAATTTCAAGTAAGACAAGCAGCGACACAGGCAAGGACAATTTCAAGTAAGCAACATATTCAATTACCAAAAGTCGCCAAGAAAGTTGATACGCTTTTGCACATGTTTTTGTTTTGTTTTTTTTTTTTTTTGCAAGCAGCAGAATTTAAACAAGAATTTGAAAAGTACTCAGTACTCAAATAACCAACCGCCACAATGCAAAAAGTACTCAGTGCAATTGACTGCATTAACAGTCTGGCAACGCTTTGCAGCAAACAGCTGATTGCGCGAAAAAACAACTGTTGTTAGCAAACAAAGAAAAAAAAACTTTCTATTGAAGATGTGAAAAATTCTTGAAAAAAATTTATAAAAAAATTTAAATTCAAAATGCATTCCGATAAAACACGAAATAAACTATTTAAAAGCTGGTCTGGCATTAGTGAAATATCAATTATTAAAGAAGTTGCCACCAAAGGCGAATATATTGATCTTTGCCTCGAATATTTTGCTGCCAAACGTAAAATAACAATTCCAGAATATCGCCATTATTTCTATGATGTTGTACAAGCATATGTGCAACGTTTACTCTCCGAGCGTTTAGTCTGCAAGGCAGACAATGTCTTACACAATGTTGAACGTGATGTTAAATGTTTCTTCTATCAATATGCTTGCGAGTGCAATGATGCAGATCTTAGTGAATTTGTTTTAGATCATTTACGATGTCGTGATCCACAGACATTTGAGCAGGAGCAACATGTGTTGCAATATTATTGGTCATTGGTGCAGCAGTTACGTGAATGCAGTGATTTACTAGAACGACGACAAACACAATTGCCACGCGTGCATATTGAAGCATTAATGTCGCTGCCCCCAAAAACATTGCAATTGCTGCTCGTCGAATTATATTTTGCCAATGGCAATGAAACATTATTGCCGGAATTACAAAAGCAACTGGTCTGGCAGCATCTAGTAGACACAGCAGACTTGGATAAGCTGCGTCGCTGGTGCTGGTGCCAAGAGCCACAAGAACCAGCTGAGCATTTGTTGCCATTGGAACAAGCTTATGCTGTGTGGCGCATTGAATCCTCAATGTATGAATATGCCTTGGATCATCTGCAGCAGCCATGTGAACCATTACGTAATTATTTTGCACGTGCTGGTTATTTTTTTGCCAGCGAATCTACAGATATGAGCACTGTGCTGCGTCGTCTCTGCACTATGCAATGTTTGCAGCAACACAAGCCGCTTATCATTCGTCTGCCCTTGGCTAAACATTTGCTAGAACGTGGCTATCATACATTGCTGCTGCTAGACTCAGTGCCAGTTGCAGCACTGGAGCAACTGGCCAGTGAGAATGAACCGTTAATGTCGCTGCTCATTGATCTAAAGTCTAATGATTTGACGCAACGTGAAGGCTTTGAAACGGTATGAAATATAGTTCATTATACTCTAAATTTCTCTAGTCTCTCATCTAATCTCCAAACAGATCTCGAAGAGCGTGCAAAATTATTTGGAGCGCACACACGATGCCGCTGAATCATTGCAAGAGCAACCGTTACTTACTTTCTATGATTTTCTTTGCCATGAGCCAAGCGTACAAGCCTTGGAAGGATTTCTCTCATCCAGCAATTTAAGTCGTGTTCCCTACCTCAAATCTCTAATGACACGTTTCGAACGTCATTTGCCTGGCAGCAATACAACAGCATTGCCAACGGCACATGAACTCTTCCATAAATTCAAGCATATAAATTTGTCAGCCTTGACAGCAGCAGGTGGTGAAATCTTAAGTTTCTCGAATCCAAGATTAAGTCAACGTTATGCCAGCAAAGCGCAGCTGAATTATACGCATTATCTTAAGCAACATCGTAGCGCATATGCTGTCTATTATTTTCTAATGGAGCAACTGCAACTTTATGGACAAATAACCAGAACGCAATTGTTTCATGCCTGTGAGACGGCAACACAATTGGCATTGCAACATGCTGGTGATATAGATTTGGTGACACATTGTGTGGCATGCTGTGAGATGTTAGATTTTGATACACAAAATTTACGTAGTTTGTTGCATTTGCAACGTTTATTACCGCCGCTGGCTGGTAATAAAAGTTATGCACAACAATTGCAACATTGGGATCAAGCATTGTTGCAACAATTGTTGCATGCACAAAATGTTGAATTTCCTTTGGAATCATATACGGCATTGATGCGTCTTGCCACACGTAATATTTGTGGAAAATTGCCAATAGCAATGTTACAACATTTTGCTGCTACCAATGATTGGTGGAAAATTTTATTAATTTTTCAATATTATGATTTGCCACTCAGTGAATTGCAACTATTGTTGCCACATTTCAAATGCAGCGCTGTTGGCGTGCATCTGTTGCGTGCTTTAAGCTATGATGCATGCCACGATCGACAACATAAACGTGCTGCAAATCGTCAAATACGTCGCAGCGATAGTCAAGCAAATTCATCACAAGAAACAATGACAAATTCATCACATAGCTCAGGCATCGATGCACAATTGCAACAGTTGCAACGTGATGCAGCTGGTGGACAATCAATGTGCAACTTGTTGACACAAAATACACGACAAGATCTTTTTGCCATTATACTGTGTAGCAGCAATCAATTGCCTGATGTATGCATTGATAGCATGCAACATTTATTGCAACTGTTGCAAAGTAATGCAACACAATGTTGTAGCATTAATTTATTGAAACATTGTGTGCGTCATCAAATGCCAATATTAGCAGTATTGGCAGCAACGATAAGTGCACAAAATCGTGATTGGTGTTGGCTGATCTGGCTGGCTGTGGCCAGTGGCCAATGGATGCAGTTGCTCCAAGTGGCCAGCAAGATGACAGCAAGTAAGGAGCAACAATCGGAATACGTTTGGTTGCTGATACGTGGCGCAGTAGCTGCTGGTCATGTTAATGCTTTGTTGCACAGTTTCTGCATCTTTCAGCCGGTAAGCATAACTAATTCTCACCAGCAAATATAAAATTAACATAATGTTATATATTTTACTTCTAGGAATGTAAATTTCTACATCTTTGTCGCTTCTTGAAACTTACCGCACAGGAAGCAGATTTTAGTGATGCAACAATTTTAGAATTGCGACAATTTTTTTGTAGCTGGAGTCAGGATGCAGTGCAACTGCCATTATGTGCAACAATTGTAGCTAAACAATTAATGCAACGTTGCATTGGACTATTGCTTATGCAATTGCAATCAAATTTTAATTGTAGCATGCAACAAAAAAAATTTCTTGAATGCATTTGTCGCTCAGATGTTGGTGATATTTGTGATTTACTTGATTTTTGTCTATTATATCGCATCTTTAATGTGGCAGCACCATGGATGCAACAATTACATATTGAATTTGAGCTATTAGTGCGACATGATAGTGCTGAATATAAACGTCTTATTGATGCATTAACAGAAGCCAAAGCCTATGATGAGGCATTACAATTGGCAGCATTATTACAATTGCCATTAGCTGATATTGTCTATGCCAAATGGTTAACGGAACTAGAAGCAGGACAACTACGTCAACATATTGAATATGAACATGAAATTGAACAACATGCCTTGCCACCAGCAATATTAGTTAATTTTCTATTACAAGCAGCTGGACAACAGGCAGAACAACAGCTAAGACGTCGCTATGAGCTGCTACAATCAGCATTGGGTGTCATAAAGCAACATCATTTATTTCCCAATGAATGTTTTGATCGTGATCAAATTGAATATGATATGGTATTATGTTATTTACAATTGGATTTATGCTCTTTGCTTGATAAATTAATAATGCTAGTCATGCCTTCGGCCAATGCCATGGCAAAAACAATAAAACGTAAATCATTTGGACGATATTCAAACAATTCTTGTAAACGTAATGCTTCAACAATATCACCTTCATCCAATAATAAATTTAATAAATCATTTAAACGTTGCTCCATTTCCATAGATAATTTTGATTTTTGTGCAATACTAAGATCATCAATGCCTGCCAATTCTTTAAGCTCTGAAAATGATTTATAAAGTACACAACGCTCATGGCACATAATTTGTTCATAATATTCCGAATGATATATAGTTATAGGTGTTGCTTGCTCTGATAAATCCAATTGTAAATAACATAATACCATATCATATTCAATTTGATCACGATCAAAACATTCATTGGGAAATAAATGATGTTGCTTTATGACACCCAATGCTGATTGTAGCAGCTCATAGCGACGTCTTAGCTGTTGTTCTGCCTGTTGTCCAGCTGCTTGTAATAGAAAATTAACTAATATTGCTGGTGGCAAGGCATGTTGTTCAATTTCATGTTCATATTCAATATGTTGACGTAGTTGTCCTGCTTCTAGCTCTGTTAACCATTTGGCATAGACAATATCAGCTAATGGCAATTGTAATAATGCTGCCAATTGTAATGCCTCATCGTAGGCTTTGGCTTCTGTTAATGCATCAATGAGACGTTTATATTCTGCACTATCATGTCGTACTAATAGCTCAAATTCAATATGTAATTGTTGCATCCATGGTGCTGCAACATTAAAGATGCGATATAATAGACAAAAATCAAGTAAATCACAAATATCACCAACATCTGAGCGACATATGCATTCAAGAAATTTTTTTTGTTGCATGCTACAATTAAAATTTGATTGCAATTGCATAAGCAATAGTCCAATGCAACGTTGCATTAATTGTTTAGCTACAATTGTTGCACATAATGGCAGTTGCACTGCATCCTGACTCCAGCTACAAAAGAATTGACGCAATTCTAAAATTGTTGCATCACTAAAATCTGCTTCCTGTGCTGTAAGTTTTAAGAAGCGACAAAGATGCAGAAATTTACATTCCTAGAAGTAAAATATATAACATTATGTTAATTTTATATTTGCTGGTGAGGATTAGTTATGCTTACCGGCTGAAAGATGCAGAAACTGTGCAACAAAGCATTAACATGACCAGCAGCTACTGCGCCACGTATTAGCAACCAAACGTATTCCGATTGTTGCTCCTTACTTGCCGTCATCTTGCTGGCCACTTGCAGCAACTGCATCCATTGGCCACTGGCCACGGCAAGCCAGATCAGCCAACACCAATCGCGATTTTGTTCACTAATCGTTGCTGCCAATACTGCTAAAATTGGCATCTGATGACGCACACAATGTTTCAATAAATTAATGCTACAACATTGTGTTGCATTACTTTGTAACAGTTGCAATAAATGTTGCATGCTATCAATGCATACATCAGGCAATTGATTGCTGCTACACAATATAATGGCAAAAAGATCTTGTCGTGTATTTTGTGTCAACAAGTTGCACATTGATTGTCCACCAGCTGCATCACGTTGCAGCTGTTGCAATTGTGCATCGATGCCTGAGCTATGTGATGAATTTGTCATTGTTTCTTGTGATGAATTTGCTTGACTATCGCTGCGACGTATTTGACGATTTGCAGCACGTTTATGTTGTCGATCGTGGCATGCATCATAGCTTAAAGCACGCAACAGATGTACACCAACGGCGCTGCATTTGAAATGTGGCAACAATAGTTGCAATTCACTGAGTGGCAAATCATAATATTGAAAAATTAATAAAATTTTCCACCAATCATTGCTAGCAGCAAAATGTTGTAACATTGCTATTGGCAATTTGCCACAAATATTACGTGTGGCAAGACGCATCAATGCCGTATATGATTCCAAAGGAAATTCAATATTTTGTGCATGCAACAATTGTTGCAACAATGCTTGATCCCAATGTTGCAATTGTTGTGCATAACTTTTATTGCCAGCCAGCGGCGGTAATAAACGTTGCAAATGCAACAAACTACGTAAATTTTGTGTATCAAAATCTAACATCTCACAGCATGCCACACAATGTGTCACCAAATCTATATCACCAGCATGTTGCAATGCCAATTGTGTTGCCGTTTCACAGGCATGAAACAATTGCGTTCTGGTTATTTGTCCATAAAGTTGCAGTTGCTCCATTAGAAAATAATAGACAGCATATGCGCTACGATGTTGCTTAAGATAATGCGTATAATTCAGCTGCGCTTTGCTGGCATAACGTTGACTTAATCTTGGATTTGAGAAACTTAAGATTTCAGCTCCTGCTGCTGTCAAGGCTGATAAATTGATATGCTTGAATTTATGGAAAAGTTCATGTGCCGTTGGCAATGCTGTTGTATTGCTGCCAGGCAAATGACGTTCGAAACGTGTCATCAGAGATTTGAGATATGGAACACGACTTAAATTGCTGGATGAGAGAAATCCTTCCAAGGCTTGTACGCTTGGCTCATGGCAAAGAAAATCATAGAAAGTAAGCAAGGGTTGCTCTTGCAACGATTCAGCGGCATCATGTGTGCGCTCCAAATAATTTTGCACGCTCTTCGAGATCTGTTTGGAGATTAGATGAGAGACTAGAGAAATTTAGAGTATAATGAACTATATTTCATACCGTTTCAAAGCCTTCACGTTGCGTCAAATCATTAGACTTGAGATCGATGAGCAGCGACATTAATGGTTCATTCTCACTGGCCAGTTGCTCCAGTGCTGCAACTGGCACTGAGTCTAGCAGCAGCAATGTATGATAGCCACGTTCTAGCAAATGTTTAGCCAAGGGCAGACGGCTGATCAGCGGCTTGTGTTGCTGCAGACATTGCATAGTGCAGAGACGACGCAGCACAGTGTTCATATCTGTAGATTCGCTGGCAAAAAAATAACCAGCGCGTGCAAAGTAATTACGTAATGGTTCACATGGCTGCTGCAGATGATCCAAGGCATATTCATACATTGAAGATTCAATGCGCCACACGGCATAAGCTTGTTCCAATGGCAACAAATGTTCAGCTGGTTCTTGTGGCTCTTGGCACCAGCACCAGCGACGCAGCTTATCCAAGTCTGCAGTGTCTACTAGATGCTGCCAGACCAGCTGCTTTTGTAATTCCGGCAATAATGTTTCATTGCCATTGGCAAAATATAATTCGACGAGCAGCAATTGCAATGTTTTTGGGGGCAGCGACATTAATGCTTCAATATGTACGCGTGGCAATTGTACTTGTCGTCGTTCTAGTAAATCACTGCATTCACGTAACTGTTGCACCAATGACCAATAATATTGCAATACATGTTGCTCCTGCTCAAATGTCTGTGGATCACGACATCGTAAATGATCTAAAACAAATTCACTAAGATCTGCATCGTTACACTCGCAAGCATATTGATAGAAGAAACATTTGACATCACGTTCAACATTGTGTAAGACATTGTCTGCCTTGCAAACTAAACGCTCGGAGAGTAAACGTTGCACATATGCTTGTACAACATCATAGAAATAATGGCGATATTCTGGAATTGTTATTTTACGTTTGGCAGCCCAATATTCGAGGCAAAGATCAATATATTCGCCTTTGGTGGCAACTTCTTTAATAATTGATATTTCACTAATGCCAGACCAGCTTTTAAAGAGTTTATTTCGTGTTTTATCGGAATGCATTTTGAATTTAAATTTTTTTTATAAATTTTTTTCAAGAATTTTTCACATCTTCAATAGAAAGTTTTTTTTCTTTGTTTGCTAACAACAGTTGTTTTTCTCGCGCAATCAGCTGTTTGCTGCATAGCGTTGCCAGACTGTTAATGCAGTCAATTGCAGTGAGTACTTTTTGCATTGTGGCGGTTGGTTATTTGAGTACTGAGTACTTTTCAAATTCTTGTTTAAATTCTGCTGCATGCAAAAAAAAAAACAAAAACAAAACATGTGCAAAAGCGTATCAACTTTCTTGGCGACTTTTGGTAATTGAATATGTTGCTTACTTGAAATTGTCCTTGCCTGTGTCGCTGCTTGTCTTACTTGAAATTTAATAAATGGCAGGAAATGACAGTTGACGTTGGCAAAGTTCATGAAGACCACACAGTGAAATTTATGTTTTCATGTTTTTTTGTGTTATTTTTTTGCCTTTTTAGCTAGAATAGTTTGCTATGTAGATTTGCAATTGGCCAACGATTACAACATCCGCTTACAACTTTGGTGGCCAGAGATAAATCTAAAACAAAAGCCCAACATATGTAACTCAACGAGTAGCTAAATTTTTTTTTTCAAATTCCAAGAATGTCACAATTTACACACTGACACTTTCTAACAAGACTTATGAACTTGCAACTTACATTCAACAACAACAGCAACAACAATAACAAGCCAAGCAACATGTTTGTAGACTTCTTAGCTTTATGAGCAACCATTAATAAATTTCACACGACTGTTTTACATGGCATCTGTACATCCCCAAAATGTACCTTGCTGCCACTGCCACTGCCACTGCCCCTGCCTCACGCGCCTAAAGCTTATGGCCGTAAGTTGCGTAAGCTGATATTTTTGTTGTCAGTTTTTTTTATTATTTTTTATATGCAGCAGCATAATTATTCTTTATATCGTTTATGAGCCAAGAAAGAAAGAAATAAAGAAAGAAAAAAAAAAGGGTAACACTAAGAAAGAAAAGAAATATGCTGCCGCTTCTTGTTGCCAGTTGTTGTTGTTGCCAGTTGTGTTGTTGTTACCGTTTTGGTCACTTAACAAATAGTCGAAAAGCTTTATGGGATCCCGCGGTCTGCAGTTTTGTTTATAAGCGGGTGACTTGGCAATCTAAAACCGGTTACCTGCCACCTCTAACCTGCCCCTCCAACCCCTTTCGCCACACAATATGTCTATGTGTACGAGCGAGTGTGATTTATAGTTACGCACAAGCGCGCAAATCCAATTAGATGAATTCACTCACCAAGTCACCAAGTCACCAACTGAACGATTGTCAGATTGACCGACAGACAGACGGACAGACGGACGAACGTACTGCCTCAGCAGCAGCAGCAAGAGCAGCAGCAGCAGATACGACAGATACAGCCTGCGGCTAAAAAGAGTCACAAATTCCACAACTGGCCACAAAGCACTGTCTCAATCTTCATATGTCTCCCCACATGCTCCTCTTTTCATAGACAAATACTTGAACCTATATTTATATATATACAAAAATCAAATAAAAGAAAAGCAAAAAATAAATAAATAAATAAATAAAAAAGTATATTTCAAATTGTGGATAGATTCGGGTCGCCCGAATTAATGTTTACATCATCGCGGAACTGCGCCGCCACCGTCGTCGTTGTCGTCGTCTGTTGTTGTCCCAATGTCGTCGTCGTCGTCTGAACGCATCGCGTTAGTCTTCGGCCTTTTGTTGCATTTTTTTTTTTTTTTAAATATCAAAAAAAAAAGAAGCAAAATGCAGCTCGTGCATCTTTATCTACAAAGCTACAAAATGTGTGTCATAATATTAGCAAAACCCAGTGGCGCAAACACAGCTGCTAATACTGCTGACAAAGTAAGCAGTTGCTCATGTCTTTGAAATTTGCACTTCAATTTAATATTTGATTGATAAACATTTATCGTTGGGCGTTTATCGATAAATATGTATCGACGAAAGTTTATCGATATACACTTATCGGCATACATTTATCGATATACAATTATTTACATATATTTATCGATATACATATTACCGATAAATATTTATTGATAAACACTTTTCGACACACATCTATCAATATACACTTATCGACATATATTTCTCGATATACACATTATCGATAAACATTTATCGATAAACATCATTTTGAAGTGTTCCATTTTCATTTAGCTCCACTTAACATTCCTGTACGTTTGTCTATAAATTTTCACAGTGCATTTGGGTCGCGTCGCTTACCTAAAGACAGCTGCTGCATGCAAATTTCAACATATGGAGCAATGGAGCATCTACCATCGATGACGTCATTGCTGTGCCCAATTGTAATGCAACGCACACAATACATGTGTATGGTATGTAGCATGCCCGCAGCCTGTGCCAAAGCAACCCTGAAAAACTTAACAACAAAAGTTTGCAAAAAAAAAAAATAAAAAAAAATTAAAGGGCTAAAACGTTGCCGACGGTTTCCCACGTGAAATGCCAGTGATTAAATCATATTGTTGTTGCTGCTTCTGTTGTTGTAGTTATTATTGTTATTGTGGGTCTGTAACTGGAACTGGGTGTGTTGTTGTTTCGCACTTGGAATGCTTAAATAGCAATCATCGGTCAGACTAACGCATCCCCGCATCACACTCCCACACTCACAGTCACAATCACAGCTGTGGTATAACCTTCAGCATTACTTATTGTAGGGCTTTTCCAATGGAAAGTCGTTTGCCGATCTTATGGATTTTTTTTGGTTTTTCGATTTTTCGGGTTTCAGAGGTTTCAGTTCGGGTTCAGGTCAACAGCAAAACAAAACTAGAGATTTGGTAATGGCCGCTTTGGCCACATATAGTAAAGATATAGTAGACAATAGACAAAACTGATTGATAGTCGCGGCACATTCCATGCTTCTTCTACATGTTTCACTTCACTTCAGCGTTAAACTTGTTTTTGTTTTGCAAAACTAAAGAGCAAGATCGAAAGAAAAGAAATAAAAAAAAAAAAAAAACAAAAACAAATGTAAGCCAATGAGCAAAGCGATGATTAATTGGATGAGGGAGCTGTGCCTCTGCCTCTGCCGCTCTTGCTGTTGCTGTTGCTGTCAGCGTTACTCTGCGTCTACATACAAGGCGCGAACGCGTGGTGCGTTGTAATAGTTGTTGACCACAAATGTCTGGCAGCTGTAAAGTTTTAATATTGACTAACTGCTCATCGATAAGCTTAGAATTTGCACCCGCACCTTTAGGCTAGTTATCATATTATATTACGACGAGTTTTTTTTTTTTATTTTTGATTTCTATATTTTTTATCATTTAAAATCGGTGAATGAACTGTGCGAATGTCAAACGAAAGTTTAGAACTAAACAACCGTTGAGTATTCTATTAATATTATCTTCTCTTTCTTTCTCTCTCTTTCTCTATTTGTCTCTGTCTGCTGCTGTTACGGTCTGATCTCATGTTTTATTGTGGCAATTTGCATGTTGCCACCTTTCGCTTATACCGTTAAATCACAGTAGCCTTTGCCGCTTATTGGACATGCTGCAGCCGAATTAAAATAAAATAAAAAAAAAGCCAAAAAGCCAAAAAAACCAAACTTAAACTTAAACATCATAAAGTAGTCGAAGAAGCAGACAAATTCAACATCAACATAAATTAAAAAAAAAAATAATACAACAACAACAACAAAATGAGCTCATTAGCACCTGAGATTTGCATGTAACGGCCATAATCAATAATTGGGCACAAATTCTACTTTTTTTTTTGGCCTTATTAATTTGATGACGAAGAAGTGACGAAGCGTTGCCTAACGCCTTACATATAACACTGCAACGTAGGTGGTCACTCTCTTTCTCTCTCTCTCTCTCTCTCTCTTTGTGTGTATTGTCTGTTCTTATCTTGCTCTTTCTGTCTACTTCTGCTCCTTTTTGCTTAATTGGAAGCGACTTGCGCTGAAAATCAAAAGTGCTATGGCAACAACAACAACAACAATAAGCGGCAACAGCAGCGCATACATAAATCAACTTTGAAGTGCAGCCGCAGCAGAGGCTCAACACAGCTCAGCACAGCTCAGCTCAACTTGGCTCGGCCTTGCTTATCAACGTTTCCTTCATTTTGCGCTGCGTTCTCTGCATGTATGTTTCTTTCTTTTCTTTTTTGTTTTTCCCTCTTGCCTTTTTTTTTTGAAGTCTTACTTTCTTTGTTTGCCCTGCCCGCACGAATTTTGGCTAAGTGCAGGCATAATGCTGCTAACGTCGCAGCTGCTGTCGCTGTCGCAGTTGACGCGCAGTTGCTCTGTTTGCCGCAACAGGTTCTTGTTCTTCAGCGAGAACTGGACGCATAGCACGCGCAACAGGTTCTGTCCGCTGCCTGATTAAGTGGCGAGCGAATGAGCGAGCAATTGCCTCTGTATGCGTGTCTGCGTGTGTGTGTGCACGCTCGCTCTCAGCAAAGATATAACCACATATACACACACACAAACACACATGCACACTGCTAGTGGACTCACTGACAGCTGAGATAAGTGACTTTCAATAAAAAAAATACCTGTTTATGTTGTTGTTGTTGTTGCTATTGGTTTTACATTGCTGTGCGTTGTTCTGCTCTGCTCTGCTTTAGCTATGTGCGACAAAGGCCTATATGATAAGAGTGACCCCCATTAGCAAACGTTTTTACCAAAGTGGAAATATTCAACTCATGTCCAGCATATTGAGTGCAGCGTGTCCAAATTTCCACTGGGGTTTTCGACAGAGCAACGATGCGGCGACGCAGCGCAGGTAAAGCAGACTTAAGATTGCGGCTTTTGTATGTCTTTTCTTTCGCTCTCTATCTCTCGTACGCTGCCTCTCTCTCTCTCTGCTTTATTTCATTGCGCTTGTGCTTGTATTTGTGTGTGCGTGGTTCTCTCTGTATATTGCGCTCTCGCTCTGTTTCTTGTATACGTTCATATGGCCAAAGACAAACATTTTTGCAATTGTATGTAGTGAGAGCGCATCTCTGTCAGTGTCTCTATCTCTGACTGTGTGTATGTGTATGTAGGTGTTGGACTCTGACTTGCTCGCTGCGCTGCCGCTGCCGCAGCTGCTGCTGCGGTCGCTATTGCTTGCGCTGTCGCTGTCGCTGAGCTTTGCCTGATCGCGCTTCAGTCTCAGTGTCAGTCCACTTTTGGCTCTCGACTCGTGCAGTTTGCAAGAAAAGCAAGAAAAGAAAAGTTCATGACGCGTTCATTGGTCGCGCGTAACGTGTCTGTGTGTCTTGCTGGTGTGTATAGTTACGGTTAGCGTGTGCGCTTAACTTCTTTGTGTATGTGCAAGCAAGCATTCGAATAATTAAAATCAAAATTAATATACATACATACATATAATAATGATTTGCAATTCTTTGTTTACGTTTCGGTTGCATTTGTTTGCCGCTCTAATGAAATTATATGTAAATTTAACACACATAACAAATAATTGACAAATGCAAAAGACGAAAAACGACAAAGCAACGACAACGAAAACGAAGTAAAAGACGAAGACGAAGACTCTTTGATTCTGTTACATTGAACGTGATTGTGTGAGTGCATATACATATGTGTGTGTTCTTGTACTTCTTATACGTGTGTGTGTTTGTGTGTTTGTGTTTCTCTTTATGTGTAAAGTGTAAAGTGAAGCAAGAGCGATCATCACGCGTTCTAGCTAGCAAACAGCTACAAAAACAACAGCAATAATAATAACAACAACAACAAAACACTGCAGCAACAGCAACAGCAGCGGCAGCAACACGAAACGGCAACAATGCGGCGTGTAAAATGTGCCTAAAAAACCAAAAAAGCAAAAAAAAAAACGTAAATAATTTACAAAAATTTCGCAAACATAAACAAAATACAATAAAAAAAAAATTTAAAAGAAAAAAAACAATTAATTCGCAAACCTTCAACAAGCACATTTCTTCCGCTTACAACCAACCACCAACAAAAAAGTTTTTAACGTTCTCTTCTTCATCTTCACATCTTTTACTTATTCTCCTTTTACTTTGTTGTCGTTCTTTTCATTGCTATATAGCGGGTGGCAAGTAGTTTTCTGTTACTTTGTTGCCGAGTCGTCTTCTTCTTCTTCGTCTTCTTCTTCTTCGTCTTCTTCTTCTTCGTCTTCTTCTTCGTCTTCGTTGTCTTCATCTTTGTCTTCTTCATCTCTAACTCCTAAGTTTATGTTGTGCTTTGAGGCCAACAAGTTTTGCTCAAGCTTTTCGCCCGTCACCCTCTGCACACCAAGCATCCCCCTTGGAAATTATTTTGCACACCTCGTAGACCCCGGTTGCGAATCTTGGTGCCTATTGGAACCCCACAAAAAAAAAAAAAAAACACACTATCAACATTTTCCAAAGGCAGACCAGTTTTTGGCGGCTGCATTTTGCCATTTTCCGCGCTTCAAGAGCCCACAACAACAACAACAACAACAAAAACAACAACAACAATTCACAAAGTCGCAACACAGCAAGTAGAAGCAGAAGACGAGAAAGATAAAGAAATAGAAGTTGTAGAAGTAGCAGAGGCGTAGTAGTTAGAGAATTGAGAGAGTTAAGTGCAATGCAACATAGTGCAACATTGCAGCTGCCGCCCCATTGGTAGTTGCACTTGGGAAAAAGAAAAAACTCTGTTTGGCCATATAAAGCACATTATGTACGCAGAGGCCCATAACAAAGGCGGACCGTACCGTACCATACCGTACCGTACCGCACCGTACGTACGTGTTTTGGATTATTTTAATTGGCGCCAGACGAGACATTTTGCTAAAAAACAAAACAAGAGAAAAAAAACCGTAGAATTACTAGAAATAAAAGAAGAGACAAAAAAAAAAATTATAAGAATTTATTAAGAAGCCGAAGCCGCACACAACAAGAAACATTTGCTTTGGGGTCAGTTTTTTTTTTTCTATGTTTTCCAGAACTTGAATGGACCAAAAGTCAGCGGTAAACATGTAGAGCAGATAAAACCTGACTAAATAAAAATAGAATAAAAAAAAAAAAAAAACAAGAAGCTAAAACAAAGAAAGAAGTAAAAAAAAAACACTTCTAAGTTTGGTTACATAACACGAAAAAAATGATAAAGCCGAAAACGAGTTAGAAAGACAATTAGAAAAGGTCAGGAAAAATTTCATAAGACTTGCAAAAAAGATACGCTACAGCAATTAGCCAAAAAGTAGGCAAAGAATCAGTCAGTAATATATATTTATATATATATATATATAAACGATATTAACTTTACGTAAGATTTCACATAATTCTTACAAAACTTTCAAAATTTCACAACAAATTAAAAAGCAGAACTGATATTTTTCACTGCCATGATTAAGTCAACAGTTATAAAAGAAAGCAATGACTTTCAAAATAATCTTTAAATACATATAGATATATATACGTTTATATATATATATATTTTTATTTTGCTGTCATGATTCAACAACAAAATATTTTTTTTTGTTACTTTTTTTTCGAAATTTCGTTTGAGCTAAAGCAATATTTGCTTAGGTTAAAATTTATTTACCCAAAAAAGGAAAAAAAAGAAAAAAAAAACCCATTTGTGCTAACAAAAGTAAGCATAAAATCAAACTGAAATAAAGTCTAAACAAAAGATAAAGATAATAATTATTGAGTGTGTTGCTTTGATAGCTTTGACAAACTTGTTAAGTTCTAATTAAACCCGGAACATGCTCGTACTTTATTTTACTTAATCTTTTACTCGTTTGCACATTCCATAATATACAAGTCGATAAAGTATATATATATATATATTTTTTTATTCATTGCGAATAATGTTTATTTTTTTTTTAAATATAATATTTATATATATAATTACAAAAACAACTTACATATAGATTAAGTGATTGTCAAGTATGTACATATCGCTTTTTATTTTTTTTGCGCTGATTGTGATAAAGAATGATAAAGAAAGCATAAAGAATATAAAAATAATGAAATCAAGGGAAATAGGTTATGGGAAATTGGCTGGATGTATCCGTGTGTTCTTACGTGTGTCTTTAGGAGTTTCTGAGTAAATTTGGGCGTGTTTGGGTGTCTCAGGGTGTCTCTGAGTATCTCTGGTTTATGGGAAATTGGCTGAGTGTATCCGTGTGTTCTTACTTGTGTCTTTAGGAGTTTCTGAGTAAATTTGGGTATCTTTGAGCGTCTCAGAGTGGCTCTGGATATCTCTGGGTATCTCTGGGTATCTCTGGGTATCTCTGGGTATCTCTGGGTCTCACTGGTTCTCCCTGAGAGTCGCTAGATGTCTCAGGGTTACTTTTAGTGAATCTTTGGGTGTCCCTGTGTAACTTTGATTGCCTTTTTGTCTTGCTACGTAACTCTCCGTGTCTCCCTGAGTATTTTAGGGTGCCTCTGCGTATCTTTTGGTTGTTCCTGACAGTCTCAGGATGCATTTTAGTGTTCTTATGTGAATCCATAGCTGTCTCTCTGCTTCTCTAGGTGTTCCAGTGTGTCTCAGTGTCTCCCTGCATAGTTCTGGCTGTTTTTGCATATCTTTTGGTTGTCCCTGACTATCTGAGGGTGTCGCTGTTTCGCGTATACAATCTCGTATAGCATTGCAATCAATAATTTAATATACATTCGTAAACATATTATCATTCTGTCTTTATCAACTATGCCGTAGCAGCGTGTGGCGAGGGTGGCAGACGACACTGTCATAGCTTTAATAAATACAAATACAAAACAAAAGAATTTCAAAACAAAAACTTGTTTGCTTATAGCAGCGTAGGCAGCAAGAGAGGGCGTGAGGGAGACTAAAAACGAGAGAGAGGGGGGAGCGATTGATGAGTTCAATACACTCGACGCCGGCATTCAGACAGCAGAGCACCAAAATGTGTGCACATTGTGAATGAGAGATTGATTGAATTATAAGTTGAGCTACAACAGTAGCAGCAAGAGCAAGAGCAATAGCAACAGCAGCAGTTGAAGCCACAACAGAAGCAGCAGCAACAGAAGCAGCAGCCACAGCAACAGCAGCCACAACAGCAGCTACAACTATCAGACAGACGATCATCGATTCAATTAAAAGCAAAACAACATCGCATGCAGCGACCTTGCCGTGTATCTGATGGATATGTATCTGTATTTATATATGTATATATATAGTAGCTATATAGCCAACTTTTATATATATGTCTGTATGTCTGTATGTAGCTCATGTCTCATTTGCCAGGCAACCAGTTTTTTGTGCGTTTTTTTTTTTTTTGTATTTTATATTTTCTTCTGCTGTTGTTGCTCTCGTGTGTCTGCGTGCATGGAAGAGCAAAAAAAAAAAAAAAAGCACAAATTTATCTTATCATTCTCAACTGAACTGAACTGAAGTCGACTTGGCTAAGTCGAATTTTAATCTTATCTGTCAGAACTAAGTAGTGCAAACATCAGTACAAAAAAAAAAACACAATACAAAAAAAAAAAAATGTCAAAACTGAAATGAAGTCAACAGCAAATTCAAGAATTCGACTGCGTTTCTTTTTTGTTCATCATCATCATCATCATCATCATTGTGATCATGTTCATGATCTTTGTTCACAATGTTGTAAATTGCTCAGTTGTTACTGACTAAACCAAAAATTCGCATTAACTTTAACTTGTTTTTCCCTAAAGTCGTATTTCCCCCTAAGAAAAAACAAAAAAACATAAACAAATTGCGCACAACAAAAATTTTGTGTTGTCTTACATGAGATACACAGAGAGCTGAGAGACCAGTTAAATAAATAAATAAATAGTTAACAAAAACAGAAACAGTTAAAAACGCAAAAAAAAAATAAAAAATAAATAAAAAATAATAATAATAATAATGTTTAAATACTAGTCTAAAGTTCCTAAGAATTAGCAAATTCATCATGAATTTTCCATCAGCTGTTAGATCTTGGAGACTTGCAAAAATTGAAATAAATGTTGAATGGGAAATACTTATGGATTTTTCGGGTTTCCATGCAGTAAATCAAAATTTTTGTCATAAATTGAAATGTAGAAAAAAAATTGAGACATTTTTCAATTTTGATTTAAAGATTTTTCACACTAGAAAATTTTTCAAAATTATTACAAAATTTTTCTTTTGCTTTAAAAAAAAAAAATATCAAATTATATCATAAATTTTCCATTCGCTGTTAGATTTTGGAGACTTGCAAAAATTGAAATAAATGTTGAAAAGGGAAATACTTTAGCATTTTTGGGGTTTCCATGCAGTATATCAAAATTTTTATCAAAAATTGAAATGTAGAAAAAAAAATTGAGACATTTTTTAAGCAGGATCTAAAGATTTTAACACTTGAAAATTTTTTTTAAAAATTTCTAAAATTATTACAAAATTTTCTTTTGCTCTTAAAAAAAAAAAGAAAAAAAATATCAAAGTACTTTTTCATTTATGTTGCTGCAAATAGAATTCTATTTTTTTTTTGTTTTTTATGTGTAGAAAGAAACATAAAAAATGTTTAGTACAGACATATGTTGTGCTATCTATATATAGTATATATACTAAGCACTAAGCGTCTCGTTATTTTTTCATTATTTATTTAAACTTATAAAATGACAACAAATTAATTTCATTTTGTTAAAAATGCATTTTCAAATAACTTCATTTACTGAAGTGTATAATTTGCTCTCAACTGTCTCTCTCTCTCTCTCTCTCTTCTCTCTTTCACTATCTCACTCTTTGATTTCATCACTACACTCTACTACAAATACAAATACAATTTGCCTGCTGCTGTTATCTCTTAACTAAATTCCCGTTACGTTGCACGTTTTACAATTTGTATTTGCGCTGCCAAAGTGCTTGGAATGTGCTGTGCAAATATTTGCAGCGCATACTTATTAATATACACTTACTAAATATTTAGTATATCTTTTAGAAGTATCTCTCTCTCTCTCTGTGTGTGTTTGTATCTGTATCTCTGTGTGTGTAGATATAATTTTTGCAAAGTGAAATGAAATGGTCCACGATCGGGCCGTGCTACGGGTGATAAACAAAACACGTAGCGACCTTGCAAACAGCCAACGACCTTCACATCCTGGCATTAAAGGCGGAAGTAAAAACCTAAAAATTGAACAAAAGACAAAACTCACTAAGAATCAGCAGATAAGGAAGAAGCTGCAGACACTGCGGGTATATACCAAAAAAAAACAACAACAACAACAATAAAAATTGAGCTACAAATCTGCTGAAAATGTTTGTTAACTGAAATTTAAAATGCGAGCACAATGCGTTGAGCATTAGGTAGACGATGCGCATTGACGATTGATACGATTGACGTGAACGGAACAGAATCCAACCAGTGTTTCGCTAACACGCTCAACTAACAACATCGACATGCCCCTGAAGTGGAGGAAGAAGCAGCAGCAGCAGCAGCAAGAGCAGCAAAAGCAGCAACAGCAGATGAAACTGAAAGAGACCAAAAAAAAGAGATGAGTTGAGAGTTTTGTGGCAACGATTGCTGTTGCTGTTGCTGCTGTTGTTGCTGTGGCATTGAGTATGAATTATGTTTGTATATGTTTTGCCCTATGTCTATGTGTGTATGTGTGTGTGTGAGTATGTTATGCGGGTGTTGTTGCTGCTTGCTCTGCTTGTTGTTCACTGCTACCAAGAAGCGCGCTTGGGAATCTTTATATTTGTTGCTGCTCGTTTATTCGTTTGCCGTTTTTCGCTATTTCATTTTTGCTGCTAGCGAAGCGCAGCGCGCCGCAACACACTAAAGAAGACGTTGAACTTGCCACAAGCGACTCGGCCACAACGCCTGAGCCTGAGCCTGAGCGCAATTGCAATGCAGTTTTTTTTTTTTTTGCCTTTTTGCTTTTGCAACAATTGTTGATTGTTATGTTGGCCCTTTTTTTTGCTGCTGCTGCTGTTGTTGTTTGTTGTTGCTGTGTGTATGTTTTTTGCGGAAATTCAGCGAACGAATTAAATTTAATTGTAAATTTATGCGTCTTGTTGTTGTTGCTGTTGTTGTTGCTTTCGTTGCTGTCGTTGCTGTGTGAATGTTTCAGCGCCATGCGACGATCTTCACCTTTGTTAGATCTTGCTCAATCATTCTCTCTCTCTCTTTCAGTCTCTTTTTGCTATCTTTGTCTGTCGCTACCTGTGTGAGAATTGACAAAAAATTATAATGAATCACAGCAGTAACTTGGCTAACAGCGAACAGGGCCAAAAGCAGCCTTGCAGATCAAACAGCAAACACCTTTAGTTTTTATTTATTTTTTTTTTGCCACAGGTAAAGCTAATCACAGCCATAACGCGGCAGGTAACAGTTTCATTCATTTCTATCGCACTCTCTCTCTCTCTTTTACTCTCTATCTCTGTTGCATTTAAAAACTATTTATGTTACTGCTGTTGCTGTTGTTGTTGTTGTTGTTGTTGTCAAGCGCTTTGTTACGCTTGTTTGTAGCTGACACTACAACAATTTGACGGAAAATTTATGACAACCCTCAACTCAGTTTAGTTCAGGGACATATCTTCTTTTTATCTTTATCAAGGCATCTTCATCTCTATGCATCTAGTACTTCATGAGAAAACTCTATGTATGAAATCTACATAACTGATAACACTTTTCAAATCTCGTACAAAAAGGTGCTAATAGTTTAGCAGTTGGCCAAGTGAAGAAAAAAAAAACACAAGTACTTGAAATACTTATAAGAAGACAATAAAGTAAAATTTAAAAGATATTATACTTTATCTCCTGGAGGTTTCCTGGAGGTCAATTATTGATTGATCGTTGCTATGACAGCTTGAAGATCTAATTGTTCAATTTAGACCAAATTTATATGAGATGCATAAAACGTCCCTAAACTCCAATCCTATAAGTTTCAGCTGTATAACTTGGCTAACAAAAAAATTGTTCATATAAAAACTCGATTTTTGCAGGATTGTTTCTATGGTAGCTATATGATATAGTGATACAATTTGGACCAAATTTATATAAGATTTATGGGTCGTCCCGAAACTCTAATCCTATATGTTTCAGCTATATAGCTTTTCTAACAAAAAAGTTTTTCATATAGCAATTCTATTTTTCATCTATTGTTCCTATGACAGCTATATGATATAGTTGTCCAAATGAGATCAATTTTCTATGAGATGTATACGTCGTCCCGAAACTGCAATCCTGAAAGTTTCAGCCAGACAACTGAACAAACATAAAAGTTTTTATTCGAATTACAAAGGATTACAAAGGATTGTTCCTATGGCAGCTATATGAGATAGTGTTTCAATTGGGACCAAATTTATATGAGATACATAAAATATCTCTATACTTAAATCCTGCAAGTCTCATTCAGACTGCTTTACAAAGCAAAAAGTTTTCCATATGAAAACTCTATTTCCGAAGGATTTTTCCTATGACAGCTATATGATATAGTTGTCCAAATGATATCAAATTTTTATCAGAAACACAAAACGTCCCTAAACTCAAATCCTGTAAGTTTCAACCAAACAGCTTAACGAACAAAAAAGTTTTTCATATGAAAACTCTATTTCCGAAGGATTTTTCCTATGACAGCTATATGATATAGTTGTCCAAATGATATCAAATTTTTATCAGAAACACAAAACGTCCCTAAACTCAAATCCTGTAAGTTTCAACCAAACAGCTTAACAAACAAAAAAGTTTTCCATATGAAAACTCTATTTTCGAAGGATTTTTCTTATGACAGCTATACGATATAGTTGTCCAAATGTGTTCAAATTTATATAAGGTGCATAAGTCGTCCCGAAACTCGAATCCTGTAAGTTTCAGCCAGAGAACTTAACAAACGGCAAAATTTTTTATATCAAAACTCTACATCCGAAGAATTGTTCCCATGACAACTATTTGAAATAGTGTTCCGCTCCATCTAATTCTAAATTATAGACAGCTTATGTGTCTATACGGAATATGTATGTCAAGTTTCAATTGAGATGCAAATTGAAAGTCAAGCTGTCTATGTTAATCAAGAATTTATATACTTTGGGGGGGTAGCCACAATTTCTCTGCAAGACAAGAAAGATTTCCATAATTTCACATCAATCAAAATGCAAAAATGTGAAGATAGATGAAACTCATGCAATAGCTGCAAGTGATATTGATTTGTTGTCTTGATGATGCTATAAATAATTTCAATTTTTTTTGCCGATTTTTTTTTTTAGATGCTAATGCTGATTCATTTCCTGTTTAATTTCAAAAAATTTTCAATTAATTTTTAAAAACTCATTTTGTATTGTTACTTAAATTGAATTATAATAAAAATGAGAAAAAAAATAATAATAATAATGTATTAATCGGCTCATTTATCGATAACATCTGCAAAATGATTCATAATATGTTAATTAATAAACAAAGACATGAAAAAAAAATTTCAGGTTCAATAATATTAGATATAATCTTCAGTTTTAGTAGGTTTTTTTTTAACTTGTTTCTGCTGCTGTTGCTGTTGCTGCTGATGTTGCTGCTGCTGTTGTTCCCACAATAAATTTTAATAAAGAATTGTATAGTTAAATCAATCAATTATAATGTATATAGCAAGAAGAAGAAGAAGCAGAAGTAGAAGCAGAAGTTGAAGTAGAAGTAAAAATGGAAATAGAGAATTCCTGTTTGGGATTAAAAGACAACATTTATCTGTGTGTGTCTGTGTGTGTCCGTGTGTCATATATAACTGTGGAAAGTGATCGTTGCTGTCATCTGTTTAGTGTGATTAGTGTTTATGTAGTATAGTGTAGCCTGTTTTTGACCTCGCTACTCTTCGAGTGTCTGTGTGTGTGTTACGCTTCGCAGTTGGAATTTATTGGACTAGCGACAATCATACTATACTATAAGCAGTTTTTGGTTTATAAAACTCGTTCTCTCTCTCTCTCTGTCTCTGTCTCTATCTATCGACTACTAGGTGTGTGTATCGCTTTAGCTTTTGAGCAGGAATTGTTGTAGCAATAAGAGAGCGTGGAGGTTTTGCTGCTGCTTAGCTACTGACTGCTTGGCGGCTACTGGGAACTGGGAACTGTGCCCATTTTGCTGGCGCCAGTTATATGCTACATTTGTGTGTGTATTTGTCTCTATGTCTCTCAACGTTTGTATGTCGTTATGTTTGTATGTTTTCCGCATTAACCAAAAACTGACGAGAGAGAGAAAAAAAAAATAAAAATAGCCAAAAACTGTCATTTTGCATTTTGCATTTTGGCCCGCATGTCGTTGTCGATTTCGATGTCGATTTTGATGTCGATGTTTTGGGCCAAAAGTCGCACAGGCCAGCAAAAGTGTCTAATTTCGCTTTTAGCGCAACTACAACAACAACAACAACAACACCAAGAGCAATAACAAGCTGTAGACAATGTTGTCCAGTTTTGCCGAAAATCGACTCCATTAGTACGACAAATGGCCAGCGGCTGCTGCTGCTGCTGTTGCGCCTGATGTTACAGCTGCCAGTTGCTGCTGTGGCAGAAGTTCCGCTCTGTACAATTTAAAGATTTCCTTGGGGCCATAATTAACGTTTTGCTTAGTTGTTATTGTTGTTGTTGCTTTTGTTTTTTTTCTTCTTGATTTTATTACTTTACGTTGTTGTTTTGCTTTTTTGTTTTTGGGCAATAGCTTTCACAGATAGACAGACGTACAAAACGCATTGCCGCTGGGCAAAGAAAACCAAAAAAAAAAAAAAAAAAAAAAAATATAAGTTAGCTTCTCTTTTGGTCTATGCCTGGCGACAGGAGCAACAGCAGCAGCAGCAGCAGTAGCAGCGATGTCATTGCACTCCCAAGTCAGAGGCAACTAGGAGGCACAAAACAGGCAACAAGGCAAACAGGGGCAACCAGGGGGGGGGGGGGGGTGTGTCGGCAACACACGGTGCAACTTCATGTCGTAGATTTATCTGCAAACGTCTGCGCGCTTGCGTACTTTGCCCCCTCAAACAGGCTTCTTTAGCTGCTATTCCATCTAGCTAGCAAAAAGCATAGACTGCGATTTCAACTAAAGACTGAAACGTAAACGTAGACTGGGCACTGCATATCGCTGTATATCGGATGGCAGTGTGAGGTGGGAGGGGGGGGGGTAGAGTTCTGGTATTGAAAGTTTTGTGGCTTGCAGGGTTTTGTCAACGACTGACTTAGAATCCAGTTTTCTTATTTTTTTTTCGCCAGTTCCAGTTCTTGGGCGCCTCAAGAGTTGACTCGATACTTGCAGGCGCTGTCTGTCTCTCTCACTCACTCTCTCTTTAGCTGTCTCACAGTTGTTGCAGTTTGCAGTCTATGTCTTAGTCTCCTTCTGTGCTTCCGTCTGCTGTTTGGCTTTTTTACAAACGTCGCGCTTCGTCTCCTTTGCACTGTCCCAAAAAATTTCTTTCTTGCCAAGTCTAAGTCGCCTTCTAAGCTTTACAGTCTATACGCCTTGCAGTCTTTTTTTTTTTTTTTATTATTTATTTTTATGTCTCAGTCTGCTGCCCCTCACTCTCTCTCTCTCTCTCTCTCTCTCACTTACTGTCTCTCTGTATGTTTTGCTGCATAATTATGCATTAAACACTTGAAGTTTACGGGGCAGTGCTGGCATTAATGGCCAACAATTTGCATAGAAACCATATACAAGATGCAATCCGGCGCCCATTTGACATGCCATCAAAATTGCCCAGTTGACATTTACAGTGGCAGCCAGCAAACTGGCAACCAGTAAAGCTTTGGGGAATAGAGGGCAGAGGTCTTTTTTTTTTTTACTCTCTGCTGGATGCGTGGGCAACGAAACGTAACCAAAATGCAGTCGGCAAAAGGCAAACAAATCGCATTTGAAACTATTTACAATAACAATAATAACAACAACAGCAACAACAACAATAAGAAGAAGAAGAAGACGCAGAAAACTTGTTTATTGGCTTAGATGCAAGTCAATATTGTTTTGCTAGGTCGGAGGGTAAAGGGGGATAACAGACAGAGACTATGCCGTCTGTTGTCTGCCAGCTACACTCTTGGGTCAATGTTATGTAAACCTGGTTCACTTTTTATCCAGTTATATATATATATATTTTTTTTTAACACAAATGCATCAGCAAACATAACAACATAAGACGCAAGCAACAGCAGCAGCAGCAGCAGAAAAAAAACCCAAATAACTTGACAGCAACAACAGCAACAATAAATAAATAACAAAAAAAAAACACGGTCAAAGCAATCGATTCAATTTGTAGCTCTTCTTCTATCAGAGTCTATCATCACTCTATCTCTCTCCCTCTCACTCTCAACCTCTCTTTCACGCCGTGCTGCTGCTGCCGACAGCTCATGGCGCTGCATTCCAAAGCAACGCGCAACACACAACGATAAGCGAGAAAAAAAAAGTGCAACAAATGAGCAGAAAAAAAAAATAAAAATAAAATAAATTAATATAAAATACAAAATAAATATGTCAACAACAAAGAGAAAGAGAGAGAGAGAGTGTGTGAGAGAGAGAGAGCGAAATAAGCAACGTGAAATGAGACAAATAATAATTTAACAAATGTGAAATGTGCGGCAGTTGCATCATTTTATTGCTATTATTATTAACAGCTATTTTTTTTCGCGCTGTAACTTAATCGCGTGTTTTCATTATTATTATTTTTTTTTCTATTTATATAAATAAATATTGTTATTTTCATTTTTTTTTTTTTGGTATTTTTTTTGTTTCTCTTAGAGTCGCCAAAATGCTGGCAACAAGGTGTTAAAACAATTTCTACATATACATAACACTTAATAATAATAATAATAATAATAATAATAATAATAATAATAATTATAATAATAATCGTGTCAAAAAACGAAACGGAACAAAACAAAAACTGAAACTGAACAACAACAACAAAAAAAAAACAAGAAAAAAAATTTAAAAAAAAAAATAAACACATTTTGAAAGCAATTACTAAATGAAAATGCGAAATCATAAAGAAAACGGAAATCATCAGCAGAGCTCAGCCACGACAACAACAACAACAGCAGCAGTAGCAGCAGCAGCAACAGCAACAGCAGCAACAGCAACGGCAGTCACAGCAGCAGCAGCAGCTATAACAGCAACAACATTGAAAGCAACAGCAGCAGCAGTGGCGGCAGCAGCAGCAGCAGCAGCAACAACAATAACTTCAACATCAATGGCGACAATGCCATTGGAGAGCTCCAAAATGGACAACAGCAAACATAAAAACAGCAACAACAACAATAACAACAGCATCAATAACTGCAACAGCAACAATAGCCACAACAACAACAACAATAACAACAACATCAATATCAACAACAACGGCAATGGACAAACGGATAAACTGTCAGTATCCAAACTTTTGCTGCCCGCACTAAAATCCGCCACAAAGGATGCCACCACAATCGCATCTCAGACACAGACTCAGCCACAGTCTCAGCCACATTCGCTGCCACAGTCACAGTCTCAACGACGGCAACAGCAATTCACGCCCCTCTCCGTATCGGATGCGGCTAGCAATGCCAGCTTCAGTTCCGCATCGGTCGCCGGCTCCATACAGGTAAGCAACAGAAAAGCAGAAAAAAAAAACAAACCGAAAAACCAAAAAAAAAAAAAACTTCAAACTCAAACTTCAGCTTAAACTCACGTTGAAACTACACAAAAAAAAAAAAGAGGAAAAAAATAAACACACAACTTTGTAAGAACTTTTTGTCAGCCTAGTCTGATAGACTAGTTGTTACCCTACATTTTTGAATTTTGGATGTAGTTTAGGAAGTTACAAAATTTATAAAGGTTTCCTATGGTAAAAACTTTTGTAGGAACTTTGTGTAAACCTAAGCTGTTAGACTAGAAGTTATCCTGCATTTTTTGACTTTTGGATGAAGTTTAGGAAGTTACAAATTTATATTTATGGTAAAAACTTTTGTAGGAAATTTAGTTTAGTTTAGGAAGTTACAAAAGTTATAAAGGTTTCCTATGGTAAAAACTTTGTAGGAAATTTGTGTAAACCTAAGCGATTAGACTAGAAGTTATCCTGCATTTTTTGACTTTTGGATGAAATTTAAGAAGTTACAAATTTATAAAAGTTTCCTATGGTATGCTATGCAGGCTACTCCAGACTTTGCTACGGCAAAGTTTTAGGCAGATTTTTTTTTTTTGATTTATATGCAAATATTGTTATGGCAAAATTTTTTTTGGATGACAGTTGGGAAGTTACGGTATCCGATTTTACTTCTAAACTGTTGCAGCTGTTGAAATATTTTTTAGTCATGTTTTACTGCAAGTTAGCACAGCTTCTGGTAATTTAAATACTTCCTGCCTTTGCTTATTTTACAGGGTATACTACATATGTATATAGTTAGCTTTTTGCCAACCGGTTTAACTGCCGGTTCTTTTCGCTCTGTCTGCGTCTGTCTTTATATTTTTTTTTTCCGTCTGTTTCTGTTTCGGTTTTAGTTTTATTTTTGTTTTGTTTTTTATTTATTTATTTTTTTTTTATTATTCTTGTTAATAAATCCTCAAAGCGCGCAGAATTCCAATCGCACTGACGCTGACTCATTGCATACAATTCTCCAGCTCAACAGTTCTACAGTCTACAGTATACAGTCTACAGCAAAAAAAAAAAAAAGTGAAGGCTTAAACAAACAAAATTCAACTTTGATCGTCGTCGATTTCGATTTACATGGCCGGCAAAAATATAAAAAAAAAAAAAAAATTTCAACGATACAAAAAGCAAAAGAAAGATAATATGTTTCGTTGTCTCTTTTTCTTTTTGTTCTTTCAATTTGATTTTTTTTTTCTTTTTCATTTTTTTACTTTTTGTTTAACCCACGCACAGTGGGTCGGAATGTATATGTTTTGGAGCATGGTATTGGTAGTGTCACCACCGCTGCAGGTTCCTAATTGAATTATGAGTTTGACCTCCATTCGCTTTTGTTTTGTTATTATTATTATTATTGTTGCTGTTGTTGTTGTTGTTGCTTAATTTTGTCCCCCCAAACCTTTACTCGCTTAACACTCTTTGCCAATATATAAACATATAAGCTCAGTTTTCATTTTCGAAATCACGATACTGTCTCATTCAGGCGACAAAACGGTAAATTTGTTATTTTTTTTTTTTTGGATTTTTTTTTTGGAATACAGAATCGCATGTCTCATGCAAAAAGGATCACAGACACAGACAGCAAGGTCTTAATATTAAATAAAGATCTGACAATGAATGAAATTTTTTTTTTTTTGGAATGTTGAATGAATAAGATTTTTTTGTGACTCTTGCTTGCTTTTTGACTTCTTTTTTTTTGTATTATCTTCTTCTTCTGCTTTGTGAAGTAGCATAATATTATGATTTGCAGATGTTACGGTTTGGAGACTCGCATGCAATATTCACGTTATTATTTTATGAATGTCAAATGTTTTTTTTTAAGTTTATTTTAATGAATTTCTGAAATTTATATATATTTTTTTTTTTTTTGCATGCTGTGTAATACAGCCCAAAGCCGTCTAGTTTGTACATATAGTATATAAAATATAAAAGTTGACTCAGTATGTTCTATATAGTAGTATACTCTATGCTGATGAAGTCATTACCACCTGATGCTTTATTTTTTTTTTGTTTTCTATGTTCTTCAAATGAAAAAAAAATTAGAAAAAAAAAACAAAAAAAAAAAATAATTTCATATTTATTTTTAGAAATTCGATTATAACGCATATTCTTTAATAAACTATAGAATTTCTTGATCAATTGCCTCTCTGTATGTGTATGTGTATGTGTGTGTGTGTGTGTGTGTGTTTGTGTATGTGATTGCCCCACCTAGTATTGTGGTAACATTTGCTAATGTTTCATTACTGTGCCCCGTCACCCATTAACCTTAACTGAATTATAAAGTTTATTATAGTATAGAATATTTCTGGCATCATCATTGATCATCATAATGATAATGATGATGATGAAAAAGAAATAAGAGCAAAAGAACGCAATGAAAATGGATTGGTTTTGCGTCTAAATGCAAAATAATTTAACAAATTAACGGTACCATTATCAACAGCAAGCGATCCGATCAATCAATGTGAATCCGATCAATTAAATGTTGCCTCGAAGCGTGCACAAGTAGAAGGCGAAAGAAGAAAGAAGCAAGTAAACGAAGCGAAGTAAAGAAGCGCTGAAATAGAAGTAAAAAAAAAATATATATATATAGACGAAGCAGAAGAGACGAGCGCACAAACAAAAAGAAAATGGGTTATGAACAAGGCAAACAAACAAAACAAAACAAAACAACAACAAAATAAAATAAATAAAAAATTAAAAAAAAAAAAATACTATGAAAAGCAGTAGAAGAAAGAGATATTGAAATAGAAATAGAAATATAGAAATAGAAATAGAAATAATAAAAGAAACAGTAGAAGAAGCAGCAACAGCAGCAGCAGCAGAAGAGAAATGAAAAATACAATTGTTTGCTGGTGAAAGAGTTGAATGTTCGTCTGTCCGGCAGTCTGCCCGTCCGCCCGACTGTCTATCTTTCTCTATATAACTATTAGGTTCGAGAATTTAGAACAGAGTTGACCTTATCAACAATAACACACACACACACACACATACATACGACTATACTTCAGCTGTTCTAGCTTGAATTCTTTAGCCTGTCTTGGATTCTTGTAGCATTCATTGTATGCTTCAAGTTCTTTTTTTTGTAAGATGGGGGCGGGCGTTGATTAATCATTGACTTTGCATGTTGCGGATTATCTTACCAGCTTTTTTTTTTGCCTTAAGCTAAAGAAGCAGCAGCAGCAGCAGCAACAGCAACAGCAGCTGGCGCATTGCGCGTTCGTTTGTTGTTTCATCGAACTGTCAGTTCGATACATCGATACTTTCGATACACGATTGGCAGGTTATTGAACTGTTTGCGGCGCCGCAGGTTCTCAAGTATTTGTTACATATATATATGCTATATATATATATATATCTTTTAACTTTTTCTATATCTATATCTAAACATTTTTCTAACGTTCTGTGGGCAAAACGTTAATTGCTTCATGCTTTAGTTCCAGTTATTAGACATGATTTGAGCTGTAAAGTAATAGAAAGAGACTTTTTGTAGACACAGAGACTAGAGAAGTAATAGAACTCATGTTTGTCAAAGAGAGAAAGAGAGAGAGAGATAGAGAGAGAGAGAGAGAGAGATAGAGTGTGTATATGTGCTAGTGCTGGTGGTCTATATGACGATCCTAGTCGTTGCTAAGTCCTCCTTGGCTTAGAACTAGTTTTTCGGGGTGATTTTTTTTTTTTTTTTTATATTTTTTTTTTGCATCGATTAGGCGCATTCCATGCGTCGCCTTTACTTCAACTGTGGGCGTGGCCAACTCTGCAAAACTGGCAAACTGGCATTGGGCGATGTAGAGATGTGGCTATTTATAGCTGCAATCAAATTAATTGCAGCCACGCCCACTTTTGCAGCGCTGACAAAACAAACTGTAATGTGTGTTGCAGCACCAGCTCTTTTTGACGAAGGTCGCTGCAGCTTTGTCTCTTTTCCTCTTCCTCTCTCTCTCACTCTCTCTCTCTATGTCTCTTTGTTGTTGTCTATCATGTCTATCTGCGTTTTTTTTTTCTTTCTTTCAGATGAATGCGCAGATTTCCACAGAAAAATACAAAAAATATTTTGATTTTTTTTTTCATACATCATTTTTTTTCAATTTTTTTTTGTTGAAATTTTTTTTTTTGTTGTTTTTTTTTTTGGGTGTTTGAGAGTTTCGCTTCTGCCTCTTTTTAATGTTTTGATTTGTTATTTATTTTTTTTTTTTTTTTAATTTTTTTCATTTCATTTTTCTGTCGAATCAGCCAAAACACTTGACGCGCTGCAGTGGAATATTTTTTTTTTTTTTTTTTGTAGCCCTTTTTTTTTTTGGTGTGTTATATGCGTGCTGTAAAGTTCAAGTGGTGTGCGAGTGTGTGTGTGTGCTGTGTGTGTGTGTTGTGTAGTTGCAGTTAACTGATCACTTAGCCAAGTTCAAGCCAAGTCCAAGCTAAAGAGTTCGAGTCTGAGTCTTAATTGCGGCTTCATTTCCGTGAACTGTCCGGCTGTGCACACGCTTTCGTTTTGCCACGGAAATGATCGCATATTTTTTTTTTTATTTTTTTTTCATTCTGCCAAAGACTTTTTTTTTTTCTTTAAACACTCAAATTGTTTCCGAACAGTTTAAACTTGTGCTAAGCTTAGCACGCCCAGAGTTGCGCAATTAGGGCGGCAACTAGAGTTTGGCTAAAAAAAAACGCCTCTTTTTCTAGATACTCTGTAAAATGGGCTAAGGAATGTCTGGTATGTTGCTTGATCTAATAAAGGAATGTCTGGAATTTGTGTAGATTTCTTGGAGATAAAATTTGATAGTATAATAAAATTATCGATAACTTACATATTTGTTAATATCGATAATTAATTTATGTTATCGATAGTTTCGACTAGTTTTTGTTAGTTAATAACTAAACATTAAGCAAATTAATGAGCTATACAAAAATGTTTATCGATATTTCGATATATTTATAATTGTTACTATCGATATTTTGATATATTTATAATTGTTACTATCGATATTTCGATATATTTATAATTGTTACTATCGATATTTTGATATATTTATAATTGTTACTATCGATATATCGATATATTTATAATTGTTACTATCGATATTTTGATATATTTATAATTGTTACTATCGATATTTCTATATATTTCTAATTCTTACTATCGATATATCGATATATTTATAATTGTTACTATCGATATATCGATATTTATATCGATAGTAAAATATTAGACAGTTGTTCCACAAGCTTATAAATCAAACTTCCTCGCATAATCTGTGCTAGAATCAAATCTAGAATCTAGCAGAAAAAAAAAATGTTTCCTAATGAACTTAATGTAGCTTTTCATTCGCATTACTAGCATTTCCCAGGGTATACACTGTGCATACCATGTTCTTGTCTTACATATTTTTCTTTTACTACTTGCTTTCTTTTGTTTACTGCTACTGCGATTGCTATTGCTGCTGCTGCTATTGCTGTTGCTGTTGTTGCTGCTGTTGTTTCATTTTCATTTCCAATGGTCGGGCAACAAAAGTCTTAACGCTCATTAGTTTTCTAAGTTTTGCCGTCGAACTCGTTTCTCACACACGACGCGCGCGATGCGGCTCTGCAATTAATTAATGCCAACAGTCCGACATGAAATGACAACAACAACAATAACAATAACAACAACAGGTACAACAACAGTAGCAAAACAACAACAACAACAGAAAGCAAAAAGAACAGCAAACAAAATGCCGCATTGGCAGCGCTAAATTCTAGCCAGATTCCAGCTAAATTGTTTGCGCTGTCTTTGAACTTGCGCCGACTTCAGTTTTGCCAACAACAACAACAACAACATACAAGGCGTCTCTTCACTTCTCTTCGCCAGCAAACAGTGCCAGCTGATCTGACATGCTTGAAGCTTGAAACTGATGTTAAGAATGGAGAACCGTCAATGCTTTGCATTTTTTCAACAGAAATTATAACAAATAATTGCAAGGCTTACAATTTGCCAGGCAACAGCAACATACAACAGCGGGACAGGTGCAAGAGTTTCACCTTTTGTTTAAGGCCAACAAGGGAACAACAGCTAAAAAGCAAAAAAACTGCCTGCATATAGACACTTTTGACTTGAAGCATTATGCACTTTGGCCATGGCTTTAGGCATTTCTTTATTATACTTATGTTAGTTAGTTAGTTAGTTAGTTAGTAAGCATGCTTAGTTAGTTAGTTGCTTAGTTCAGCTTGTTAATTAATTAACAGGCCAAAGTGAAAATGCATTTTGGCTAGTGCCGTTGGTCGTTAACATATCGTTGACTTCCTACATTTTCACATACTACTATATGCTGCTGCTGTTGCTGCTCTTGCTGCTGCTACCCTGTAAAAAACATATTTAGAAGTTGAGGTATTATATGCCGAGTTAACATTTTAAATTTTAGTTGCTTTTTGAACTGAGAAATTTAAGACTAGTTTTATAGCCAAAAGTTGAAATATAACTTAGCGTATAACACGTATGTCACTTCTAACTGTTATAACTTGGTTATATTGCAACTATCATAAAACTAATATGAAAAACTAAACTTAAGTGTTGCCTAAGAACTTTACTTAACAACAAAAACTAAGTATTATAGCAACAGTATAACATATAACACTTCCTGGTGTTATAAAATAAAAGAGTTGCTGCTATGAACTTTACTTTATAACTAAGCTAAAAATTGTATTACAGCAGCAGTATAGCATATAGCACTTCTAAGTGCTATAAAATAGAAGAATTTCTTAGGAAAGTTGTGTTATTTTAATAGTATAACATATAACACTTCTTAATTTGCAATTTTCCTGCTCTTATAAAAATCCCTTGAAAAATAATAAAATTTCTTAGGAATTTGACATTATAACTGCGCCCAAAGTTGTTTTATTATATCATTATAACATATAACACTTCTAAGTGCTTTAAAATAGAAGACTTTCTTAGGAAAGTTGTGTCCAAAGTTGTGTTATTATAATAGAATTTATAATAAAATTTCTTAAGAGCTTATAACTGTGCCCAAAGTTATATTATAACATATAACACTTCTTAGTGTTATAGCTCCGCTTCAACTCTCATAAAAATCCCTTGAAAAAGTAATAAAATTTCTTAAGAACTTGACTTTATAAATGTGGCCAAAATTTTTTTATTATAACAATATAACATATAAGACTTCCTAGTGTTATAAGAAAAATAATAGAATTTCTTAGGATTTTTTATGAAGTCAACTTGCAACTGTGCTTAAAGTTGTGTTATTATATCAGTATAACATATGACACTTCTTAGTGTTATAAAATGGAAGAGTTTCTTAGGAACCCTAACTTTATAACAGTGCCCAAAGTTGTGCTGTTATAACAGTATAACATATAACACTTCTTAGTGTTATAACACTGCAAATTTCCAACACTTATAAAAATCCCTTGAAAAATAATAAAATTTCATAGGAACTTGACTTTATTACTTTGCCCAAAGTTCTATTATTATAACAGTATAACATATAACACTTTTAACTGTTATAATTATGCTAAGTTTCAAATTTACTTCAAAGTTTACATGAAAAAAAACTTTAGTTCTTTGAAATCTCAACTTTTTTTTTACTGTTCTAAAAGTTGTTTTATAACATACGTATAACATATAACACTTGTAACTGTTATACAAATATAAATTTTCATATTTCACAAAATTTCAAAGCGCAAAGCTTACACTGCGCCACTGTAGCTGCTTGATTTCCAGGGTAGCTATTAGTCGCAATGACTAAAATTAATTTTTAGCTTTTATTAAAAAAAAAAAAAAAAAAAAAAACTACTGCTAGTTCTGAACCCACATGAGATAAAAAAAAAATATAAATAAAATTTCACTTTTGTTTCTTTTTTGTTTTTTTTTTGTGGACCAGACAAAAGCGACATTCGTTAAGTTAACCAACAAAAATTTTGAGGTCAAAACACAACTTGTTCCCATTACAAGATGGTCCAAAATATATTTATACAAAATGAAAATAAAATAAAAAAAAAAAAAAACGCCAGAAACGACACGATCGATGAGAAGCACAAGTAGTTGTTGTTGCTTGTTGTTGTTGTTGCTGCTGCTGTTGTTGTTATTTGCTGTTGCCATTGAGTGGCGACTCCATTGAAATTCTTGAGCTGATGCTGCTGCTGTTGTTGGCAACCGCAAATGAACTGCGTGCATGTTGCCAATGGCTCTTATACCTGTCAAAGAGCAAACTATCTCCGCCCCTCTGTGGCGCACTCTCTCTCTCACACTCACTCTCTCTCTCTTGCTGTGTCTTGTAATTTAATGCCAACTTAGAAGCATCTTCTTCGCTTCACGCAAAAAGCATAAAGAAAAAAAATTCCTGCTACGACAGCTGCGCGCCCTGCAACAACAACAACAAGAAGAAAAAAAAATATGCAAACTTTCGATCCAGTTGCAATGCAATGTGACAGACACCAGACCCATGACATGATATGCCATTTTAGGAGCAACAACAGCAGCAACAGCAACAACTGGAAGCAGCTGCTGTTGCTGCTGCTGTTGGGCCATTGATTTTTGTGTGTTGTCATCGCTTGATGAGGCGTCAGCAGCTGGACAATGTCTTTGCACTGTCTCGTCAGTTTTGCTACTCTATCTCTCTCTGTCTCTCACTGTCTCTCTTTCGAGTCTCATCAACGCAAAAGTGACCAAAGAAAAGTGAAAATCTGCGCTTTCTAATTACAAAAGCTAAAGTATTATTGTCTGTGGCAGCTGCCGCAATTCTTGGCTGCTGAAGCGTGCATAATTAAAGGTCTCGCTTGCACCATTGATCTAACTAAACTCTTTCTTTCTCTTTCGCTCTTTCTTTCACTCTGTGGCAACATGCTGCCTAATTATGGCTAATATACATGACGCAGCCTTTATTATTATAGTTGTACTTTATATACATATATATATATATATATAGAAAGTCTAGATATAAGACACAAAGAGCAGAGAATCAGTTAAAATGAAAAAAAAACAGTAGAGAGAGAGAGAAGAAAAAAGAAAAAAAAGAGTTAAAGTTAAAGAATCTGTTGCGCATCGTTGCGCGTTGGGCATGCGCATGACCTTCAGGCATTGCACTGCGTGCGAGAGTGAGTAAAGAGAGTGAGAAAGAGAGAGAGAGAGAGAGAGAGAGAGAGTGTGTGTGTGGGGTAGTGGTAGAGGTAGACAGTGTGTGTAGTTTGCAGCTAGTGCTAGTAGTCAAAGCCTAGTGCCTAGTGCTTAGGGTTGCCTATAAAGTGAAGCTGCTGTTGCTGCTGTTGCTGCTGCTGCTGCTGTTGCTGCTCTTGCTGCTGCTCTTGCTGCTGTTGCTGCTGCTGCTGTTGCTATTGCTGCTGTTGCTGTTGCAGCTCTTGCTGCTGCTGCTGCTCTTGCTGCTGCTGCTGCTCTTGCTGTTGCTGCTGCTGCTTTCAATGTTGTTGCTGTTATAGCTGCTCCTGCTGCTGCTGCTGCTCTTGCTGCTCTTGCTGCTGTTGCTGCTGCTGCTGCTGCTGCTGCTCTTGCTGCTGCTGCTGCAAACTCGTTGGTTTAGTTCGTTGCGCCTTGTTTTTGGCTTGTCTCACTGTGTGTTTTTTTCTTTTTTTTTTGCGCTCTTTTTTTTTTTTTTTAGTTTGTTTTTCGCTTTGACTATTTATTTGTTCTTGGCATGCTCCTTGGCCTGTTCGCCAATGTTGTTGATTGGACTGTTGACTGTGGCCCGTACGTTGTGCTGTTGCTGCTATGTTTTTTTTTTGCGCTATGTTGCGTTCTTATTGCCTGCACGCCTCAAACTTATCACTGGCCATAAATCTTGTCCCGCATACCAGAGACAAGCAGCAAACAGTGAGACAAGCAGCAGCAGCAGGCCCCGGATACCAAGACTGGCGACTGGTTGCCATGCCATGACCATTACCAGAGATCTTTTTGCTCCAGCTACAAAAAAAAAACACGCGGACAACAACAGCAACAGCAGCAGCAGCTATAACAGCTATAGCAGCAACAAGTCCAGATTATTAATACGCAGCAGCTTGCGGCAAACATTCAGTTAGCCAATGGGGTCAAGGATGCATATTATGTTGCAAGTATGTTGCACAAAGTTTAATATACGAGACTCACTTTATATCCTACGCTAATGAGACGCGCCTTTTGCCTTGCGCAATCCTTATGCCGTTGCTTACCACCACCCCCCTCGGGATCCTCGTCAAACTTTTCACTTGCAATAATATTGAATGCACCAAAATCTCTTTCTCTCTCTCTCTCTCTCTCTCTCTCTTGCTCTTTCATTCTGTGTTTCTTAAATGCCACAAACTGATTACCAATCAGGCCAAGTGGCGCATTAAGTCACAAAGATTTACTTTCATTTGCCAACAACAACAACAACAACAAAAGCACTTAACTTACAACAACAACAACAACAGCAGCAGCAAGAAAGGGCCAAAAACTTCAACACTTGACAGCTGGCGAAAGGTTGTCTCTGTGTGTGTGTGTGTGTGTGCGGCATGTGGCAGCAATCGACTGATTACTAGCTGGCTGCTGCCTGCTGCCTGCCTGCTGCTGGCGGCAAAGTCGCGCGAAAGTGTGAAGACTATGCCGAAAAAAAAAGATATCGCACAATTCTTTCTTTTCTTTTTCTGTTTTTTTTTTTTGGCTTTTGAACTGAAAAAAGTTCAATTCCAATGCGCCTGTCAACGACGCAGACAATTGGTCACAGCGTCGCACCGTCACTGAGTCGCACAGTCACTGAGTATGCTGCAATGTTGGCAGCTTAAAAGCCGAAAGCCTAAAATCTTCACGTTAATCATAAGATTCGCACAAAAGAATTTTGAAGCGAAAGCAACGTTTAATCAGTTTAAGCTGCAATAACATTTTTTTTTTTTCTTTTTTTTTCGACAAGCATTTACACAAATTATTGTCAAGGCTAAAAAAAAAAAAACAGAAATTGCAAAAAATAAATAATAATATTTTTTTTTAAAATTTTTTTTTGTATATATATTTATATATATTCTTATACTTATCGTGTCTTATCTAAATATCTGCAAAAAAAAATATTTTTATTTATGCAGACAAAAAAAAAAAATAAAAAAGTGAGCGAATATTTTTTGCAATAGAATTCAAAAGGCAGCGAGAGGGAGAGAGAGAGACAGAGTGTGAGAAGAAGTGTGTGTGAGAGAGAAAGAGAGAGAGAGAAGGAGAGAGATAGATAGAGACAAAGAGAGACAGAGAGAGACAGAGAGAGAGAGATAGATAGAGACAGCTAGACTTAAGTCTAAATCAACTCAATCATCAACTCAATGATCTCAATGTGCTGACGCTGACGCTGACTGACTGACGGACTGACTTAGTAACTGACTGATTGAATGACTGACTGATTGACTGACTGACTGACTGACTGACTGACTAACTGATAGACAGACAGTTGGGTTTTTAGTTTCGTGCGCTTGCCAAATTCAAAAACGAAAAAATCGCGGCACGATCGCGCGCGCAATGCTAACACACACAAACACAAACACAAAGCCAAAGTTAAAGTTAAAGCTGAAACTGTAGCTGAAACTGATGTTGATGTTGAAGTTGAAGCTGAAGTTGAAGCTCAAAACTCAAGTTGAAGCTGTAACTGAAATTGAAGTTGCTGCTGTTGCTGTTGTTGCTGTTGTTGCAGCTAAAGTTGAAGCTTGTTGTTGTTGTTGTTGCTTTGGCCACGTTGTTGTCTGCTGACACGTTTGCTCGCATTTTGATTGCAATTTCTTTTCTTTTCTTCTGTTGCTGTTGTTGCTGGGGCGCGTTTTCTCGGCTCTGGCTCCATTAAAGAGTCAAATTCGTGTTGGCCATTAAAAAAAAAAAGAAAAAAAAAATCACCACTGCCAGCGACAATGGAAAACGCAAATCAAAAAAGTTAGAAAAAATTTCCTCACGAACTCTCGCAAAAATAACGAGAGAGAGAGAAGAAGCAGCAACAGCAACAGCAGCCAAACGTATGGAATGATGAGACAAGACCAGAAAGTTAGCAAGTAGTGGGAGGTAGAAAGAGAAAGAAGAAGGAAGTTAGCTGCGCAATGCTGAGGAACTGCGCAGAGTTAAGCTGCACAGAGCTGTGCTAAGCGTAGCTCAAAATCAAAGGAGAAACTATGCATAGCGACATTTTCAATTTTCAATCAGTTATTGTTGCTGCTGCTGCTGTTGTTGTTGCTGTTGTTGCTGTTGTTATTGTTATAGCTGTTGGCAGCTTGACACGAAAAATCTTAAAAATTCCATTTGTGGCATGGCGCTGCAAAAAAAAAAAAGGGAAACATTTTTTTTTTTTATCTGTTCAACAAGATTTTTTGTATTATTATTTTTTTTTTGTTGCGGCTTTTGGCGCATTCTCATTGCACATTCCGCCAAATATTTTGTAGTTCATGTGACAGCTTGGCAACCACACACGAGAACAAAACACACAGACACACACTTGAGCTGTCAACGCGTGGGTGTCTGTCTCTCTGTCTCTCTCTCTGTCTATGTCTCTGTCTCTTTGCCTCTGCTGTCTTATCAGTCTCATATTTTGCTCAAACAAATAAATCGCCAACAATTGAAAATTTGTCGCTCTGTCTTTCAGTCTGTCTCAGTGTCTCTCTCTCTCTCTCTCTCTCTCTCTCTTTCTCTCTGTTGTTGTCACGTTATGTGACTCATGTTTTGCACTGACGTCGCCAACATTTTGCTGTAGATTTTTAATACCAAACGTTTAACTGACTAATACTACGTTTTGGCAATGAACTTTCATTTGTGCTTTTTATTTTTATTTATTTTATTTTATTTTTTTTTATTTATTTTATTTTATTTTATTTACAATTAATGCAAAGCTGCAAAAAACTGACAACGCAAAAAATTATGAATGAAATTTCACTTGATGCAAATGAAACACGTTCTTATGGCTTCCACTTCCACTTCCACTTCTACTTCTTCTACTTCTACTTCTACTTCTACTTCTACTTCTACTTCTACTTCTACTTCTACTTCTACTTCTACTTCTACTTCTACTTCTACTTCTACTTCTACTTCTACTTCTACTTCTACTTCTACTTCTACTTCTACTTCTACTTCTACTTCTACTTCTACTTCTACTTCTACTTCTACTTCTACTTCTACTTCTACTTCTACTTCTACTTCTACTTCTACTTCTACTTCTACTTCTACTTCTACTTCTACTTCTACTTCTACTTCTACTTCTACTACTACTTCTACTTCTACTTTCTCTACTTCTACTTCTACTTCTACTTCTACTTCTACTTCTACTTCTACTTCTACTTCTACTTCTACTTCTACTTCTACTTCTACTTCTACTTCTACTTCTACTTCTACTTCTACTTCTACTTCTACTTCTACTTCTACTTCTACTTCTACTTCTACTTCTACTTCTACTTCTACTTCTACTTCTACTTCTACTTCTACTTCTACTTCTACTTCTACTTCTACTTCTACTTCTACTTCTACTTCTACTTCTACTTCTACTTCTACTTCTACTTCTACTTCTACTTCTACTTCTACTTCTACTTCTACTTCTACTTCTACTTCTACTTCTACTTCTACTTCTACTTCTACTTCTACTTCTACTTCTACTTCTACTTCTACTTCTACTTCTACTTCTACTTCTACTTCTACTTCTACTTCTACTTCTACTTCTACTTCTACTTCTTCTACTTCTACTTCTACTTCTACATTTTCTTCGTCTTGCTGTAATCTTGTAGTCTTGCATTTATTTAATGTCAGCTTAGAGTATCATTTGCATTTCAATGACACTAGCTTGAAAGTGAGCGACAAGGAAGTTAAATGTTGTTGCTTGTTTTTCTTGAAATTTGATTAGAATTTAACTTTGACAAAGACTCAGCTTAACTTTCATTTGAAATTCTTTCAGCTGCATAACACAGAAAAAAAAATAAATGCAAATTTTGCACTGTTTGTTCTCACATCTGCAACAATAAATTAAATATCATTAGTTAATAAATTCCGCATACGTCGCGTGTTTCATGTAATTTGCCAAAACAAAAACAAAAAAAAACTGAAAATTCTTTGTAAAACATTCTCTTAGCAGCACAATAAAGAAAATGCATAAGAAATCTTTCCAAAATAAAAGCAACTTTCAATAGTTTTTTTTTTTTCCCCCGAAAAAGAGCCTTAGGGCACATGCTTAGCACTCCATCAAGTGATTTATTTAACACGCGCTGCTCAACGCTGGGTGGAGCATAGCTCAGTGTGTGTGTGTGTGTATGAGAGAGACTGGAACGAAGACTCTAACTTTGACTGAGAAAACAGAGATTGCGACTGTAGAGGGAAGGGGAGAGAAACACACACAACCATTAAGAAGCATCAATGCGGCCAGCGGGCTAGCGGCGCTCAGCTGCGTCCAGCTGTTGACCCACTGCACCACTTTTAATACGCGCTCGCGCTTTGCCCCAAACGTTTGCCATTGATTTATTGTTCAAGATGCTGTATCTGCTGTAGCTAAAGTTAAAGCTAGACTTGTAGCCATAGACTGTAGCTGTAGCTAAAGTTGATGCTCATCCGGCGCAATTTCACATGGGATAATTACAATTTTTTTTTTTTTTTTTGGTTTTTTCACTCTGCTGCAACAGTCAAAAAAAAGTTTTCTCTAGGAATCGGAATTGAGCAGCGAGCATAGAAAACATTGCAGGCAAAAGCCATTGAAAGATTAAGTATTGGGGATTGGGAATTGGGAGATTGGGAGATTGGGGAATAAAGAGTAAAGAGTTTTTCGAGTTTTTTGAGTTTAAAGTAAAGGGCCAAAAAACAATTGCCCCGTGGGACAGTTGCTGATTTAAATTCGTGTTAGAGAGACAAAATAATTACGGCAATTGGCTAAAACGAAACTGACGGGCACGACGAACGTATAAACGAATGAACGAATGAGTGTGCGAGTGAACGAATAAATAAATGAATGAAATGAATGATTTAGATTTTTGGACTGTTTTTGGGAACTTTGGGAACTTTGGGAACTTTTACAGACCATTAAAATTCTTGGTTTTTTTCTTTCTCTCTCTCTCTCTCTGTCTCTGCGATGCGCCTTTAGGCCAAATTGACAGGCTAGGCCTTAAGTAGTTGACCTACAAAAAAAAAAACAGAGAGAGAGAGAAGAAGAAAAAAAAAAAAGAAAAAAAACTTGTAAATATATTACGCGGTTGCATTTGTCAGTTGTCTGCGTCTGTCATACTTATTATTATAAGACGAATATAAATAGATAGTTATAGATATATATATATATATCGTATATTGTATATATATATCGTATTTTGCCATTAAGCTGCAAAACAATTCTATGGCGCCAAAGTCAAAAAGACAATCAACAGCTGCCCACGTTGATGGCGGCAGCGATTGCGAATGCCGTCGCACTGTCGCACCACACAATCAGCTTTTTTTTTTCTGAGTGACTGTGAGTCCAACTTAGACACAAAAATACGTTGACTGAAAAACTCAGTTTTTAGATTCAGTTTCAGTTTTTGCTGAGAAGTCAAAAATCTTAGAGTCAAGTCAAGTGGCTGCCAAAAGGCTTGGCTCTTGGCTTGAATTTTGGGTTTTTTATTTTATTTTATTTTTCGGCTGCCTAAGTATTTACAATTCGATTTGGTTTATGAGACTTGAAAAAAATAAAAATAAAAAAATATTAAGTATACGTCGCATAGATATTTTGATTTGATTGAGCATTTGACACCATCAGCTGAGCCTTAGTTAAGCTCCAATCTATGGGCAGCTGTTTGTTGTTATTGTCGCTGTTGTCGCTCGCTGTTGCAATTTGTTAATGATTGAAACAATAAACATACAAATTTTATGACAATCTCCGTGTATATGCAATAATACTTCATATTAAAAACCTAACATTAACATTTTCTTTACAAGTCTTTGATTATTTCTATGTCTATGTCTATTTCTATTTCTATTTCTGTCTCTATTTTTGCCTTGCAGCGCATGCGCTTGCGCTTTAAGTCTTTAAATGTGATTTCGTTTTTTTTTTTCTTTTTTTTCTTGTCTTGTTGTACTATAATTTATGCTGAAAACAAAAAGTGGAATTTACCTTTTGCAAAAAAAAAAAAAAAAAAAAAAAACTTAATTGCAATTTTAACAATTTGAATGTGAACATAAAAAAAAATTCGCATAGCAGAAAAAAAATAAAAAGATAAAAAAATGTAAAACGTTAATCATTGCATTAATATGTTGTACTTATAATTGAAATTGAAAAGAAAAGCTTGTTCCACACCATAGCAATAAATAAAGCCATTAAAACAAATGTGCAAAACACAGCAAAAAAAAAAAAAAAACAAATGCAAAAACAAAACAATAAATATAATTTAAATTAATTTTTTTATAATAGTTTTATTATTTTTTTTTTTTCTTAGTTAACAAATTGTTATTGCAAAGTTATGAAATAGTTTTAATTAATGCGCTTAAATTAATGCGAAATTTATTTAGTTTTTTTCTTTTTTTTATTTTTATTTTTTTTTAATGTTTATTGCTTTTTATCGTTAACCTAATAAAAATTTTATACCATTTCTATTTGCATTTATTTGTATAAAATTTTAGCAATAATTAAACATGATTTTTTGTAGAATTTTTTTTTGTTGTGGCAGAAAATATTTATAGAGAATTTCATATTTTAATTTTATAATTATTTTTTTTATCCAGATTTTTCTCCAAGTCTGATTCCTAGTTTTCCTTTGAGTTTTAATTTAATTTAATTTAATTTTTGTTTTTCTGGTACTCTTCCATATTTCTCCTAGTTTCCCTTACAGATTTTCTTCTTGATTTTTTCTAAGTTCCCTTCCCACATTTTCTTTTTAGGTTTTTTTTTCCAATTTTCTTCCTAGTTTTTTCTAAGTTCTCTTCACAGATTTTCGTTTTAGTTTCCTTTCAAATTTTATCTCGAAGTCTCCTTCGTATTTTTTCTTCGAATTTTCCTCCCAATTTTAGTTTTCCTGCTACTCTTCCATATTTCTCCTAGTTTCTTTTCCAAGTGTTCTTCCTAGTTTTTCCTAAGTTCTCTTCCCACATTTTCTTTTTAGTTTTTTTTTTTCCAATTTTTTTTCTCGAAATCTCCTTCGTATTTTTTTCAAATTTTTCTCCCAATTTTAGTTTTCCTGCTACTCTTCCATATTTCTTCTTGTTTCCTTTACAGATTTTTTTCCTTTTTTTTCAAAGTTCTCTTCCCACATTTTCTTTCTAGTTTCCTTTCAAATATTTTCTCGAAGTCTCCTTCATATTTCCTTCGAATTTTTCTCCCAATTTTAATTTTTCTGGTACTTTTCCATATTTCTCCTAGTTTTCTAGTTTCCTTTCCAGTTTTATATTCAAATTTTTCTCTTCCCAGATTTTCTTCCTAATTTCCTTCCAATTTTTTTCTACAAGTCTTCTTCCTGGTTTTTCTGCGAATCTTCCTCCAATTTTTTCCTGTTACTCTTACATATTTATTTTTCCTAATTATCGTCCCAGTTTTTATCCTAGTTCTTTTCTAAATTTTCTTCCCATTTTCCTTTTTAATTTTTTTTTCACCAATTTTTTTCTTCCTTGTTTCCATTTTCTTCTACTTTTACCTTCACAAGCATAACGTAATCCTAAGCTTTAACACATATATTCCCCGCTGTCATTTGCAACTGTTTTACCATGCATCCCTGGTCAACCAGGCAGCAAGTCAAGTCTCGAGTCTTGAGTATTGAGTCTCCAGTCTGCCGTCCCTGACTGAGCTTGGCTCAGTTACTTAATCCGGCTTATTATGGACGCTACGTTTGCGCTGCCAGTTTGATTTTTGTTTCAACTTCAGTTTATTATTTCGCTTTTTTTTTTCTATATATATTTCTTGTAGTCTTTTTTTTTCACTGATTTTATTTTAATATTTTTTTTATTTTTTTTTTTGTTACGAGTATTTGATAATTTTTTTTTGCAACTTTTGTAAAGCTGAAACTCAATTTCGTTTTCGTTTTTTTTTTTCTTGGACTGCACTTCAAATGTTTGTTTGCAACTTGGCAATAGATAATTTTTGGCTAACCATTGGTGTGTTGTTAAAGCTTGAAGTGAATGAGTTTTGAGCTTAAGTTGAAGTTGAAACTTTTTGTTTGAGTTTTGCGCTTATCGACCGGCAAAAATCGTTGCAACAATAATAATTTTCACTTAATTATCTAATGAGCAGCAGCAACAGCAGCAGCAGCAGCAGCAGCAGCAAAGAAACAAAACAATAACAAACAACAAAAATTAATATTAGGCACAAAGAAACTGAAAATGATGATGGGATTGCATAGCACTGTCTCTGTCGCTCACTCTCACTCTCTCTCTCTCTTTCACTCTCTTTAGCTTTGTCTGTCTTTCGTTCCTTTTGCTGATTTATGTTTGATTTTTGCACGTAACAATTATGCGATCATTTGCAAACTGATCTTGCTCTATCACTGTCTCTGTCACTCTCGCTCTCGCTCTCTCTCTCTCTCTCTCTCTTTCTCAATGGCTATAAGAGTGTCTCTGTCTATGACTACGACCCCAACGATGTGGACATAGCTAATGATTAAATTGTTAAATTGTTTGCCGATTGTAGTGAAATTTCTTGTTGTTGAGCTTTTTGGCTCACATTACGTATACGCAGCGTTATGCAATTGCCTTAAAAAAAAAGAAACAACAACAAGAAAATTAATGGAAATACACGACTTTATAAATAATTTTGTACACTTTTCCATGTTACAGGATGATATGTTGCCAGTACCGCCAACGCAGCAGCAGCAACAACAGCAGCAGCAACAGCAACAGTTGCAGCTGCAACAGCAGCAACAGCAACAGCAACAACAATCTTTACAACATTTGGATCAATATGGACTAACACAAGCTGGTCTAGCGGAATATAATATACAATCATCAAACTATTATGATCAGACAGCATTTCATCATCAGAAGCAAGCATCATATGCACAATCTGAGGGCTATCATAGTTATGTATCCAGTTCGGATTCAACATCAGCTACACCATTCCTGGACAAGTGAGTTTTTTTCTTAAACATTGTTGACGTTAATCATAATGTTAATGTTAATGATGATGTTGTAGTAGTAGTAGTAGTAGTAGTAGGGGAAACTTGAAGTTGTGGTTGAAATTGAAGTATGAATTGTTTGCTAGAAACATGTTTTGCGGCGACAATTATGAGATTTTTTTTTTTTTTATTTATTGCCAGACAACAGACATACAGTGGCTGCTACATATATATATATATATAATAAAAAAAAAGTTATTAAAAGTAATTCTTGGTAAGGCGAAATAACAAACGTCGTCGCATATGAGCCATAAAAAAAAAAGAAAAGAAAAATAAAATAAAAATAAAATGAAACAGACAGCGAGACACAAACAGTCAAACTAGCTTAACTTTCAAGGTCTCTTTGCAAGAGACTCAAATTGTAGCTCTATTGTCAATGTTGTTGTTCTTGCTGCTGTGAACTTGCCCCAACAACAACAGCAGCAGCAGCAGCAGCAACAGCAACAGTCGCAATAGCAATAATAAATAAATTTTTTGAAGAGAGTTTTGTCTGTTTGTGTACTCGCTGTCATGTGTCTCTCTATCTCTGTCTATGCCGCCATCGAAATGCGATTTTGAAGGCTAAGCCGAAATTCAAGTAATTACGGCCATACCTCAATCTAACGTCTCATTCGTCTCTTCGTCTCTTCAATTGTCTGTGTAGTAGTTGTAGTAGTAGGAAACGCCAACAATAAAAAAAAAACATGACAACCAACAAATTTTCGGTTCATTTTTCTATATAGTCAACGACGTTTTGGCAGCAGCAGCAGCACGCAATGATTTGCCATTTTTTCTAATGCTTCTCTCTCTCTTTCTATCTCTCTGTCTTATGAATTTTTGTAGATTGCGTCAGGAAAGCGATTTATTATCGCGACAATCGCATCATTGGTCGGAGAATGATCTCTCATCGGTTGGCAGCAATTCAGTTGCACCATCGCCTATACCATTGCTAGCACGTCAATGCAGCAGTCGCAGCAGCAGCGGTGGCAATATTAGTAACAATAACAATGCCAATTCTCTTGCCCAGCATCATGCTGCCGCCGTCAATAACAACAGCAATACCAACAACAACAACAACAATAACAATTGTAATAACAACAACAACAACAATAGCTCAGAGAGCACTTCATCGACAGAGACGTTAAAATGGCTTGGATCGATGAGCGATATCTCGGAGGCAAGCCACGCGACGGGTTACAGTGCCATTGCCGAGTCGGGTAAGTGCTTCAACCAAAAAAAAAAAAAACATACATATATATAATTATAAATAGAATTGAACTTAACTTAACTTAACTTAAATTGAAGTGTTTGCTGACTCTGCAAAAGTTTCAGCATCAATTTCAGCTAGTTTCTCAAGCTATGGAATTTTCTTAGATTCTTTTCTTCTTTTTTTTTTTGTTAAATGAATTTTTTGTTAATTGTTGCGATTTAGACAGCACAGAAAATGCCAGTAATTAATTATTGCAAAAAAATATTTTAAATTATTTATAAATTGTTATACATTTCTGAGAGCTATTTTTATTTAGTTAAAGAATTTTTTTAAAGTAATTTTTTTAATTTCTTTATTTTTTTATCAAGTTTTTCCTAGTGAACTAAAATTTTTTTTTTAATAAATTTTTTTCATAAATTATTTGTTTTTATTTATGACTATTAATTTTCTGAAATTTATGAAAATAATATATAAATTTATTTATATAATATTATTGATTTATATAAATTTATTTCGTTTTCTATTTAGCTAAAGAATTTTTAAAAAAAAAATTTTTTTTTATTAATTTATTAATTTTCTGAAATTTATGAAAATAATATATAAATTTATTTATATATTATTATTTAATTTATATAAATTTATTACGTTTTCTATTTAGCTAAAGAATTTTTTTAAATTTTTTTTTTTTTATTGATTTCTTCATTTTTTTTTTTTTTATCAAGTTTTATTAATTTATTGCGATTTATATATATTGGAAGTGTTCCATAGTGGGCTTAAATTTTTTTTAAATTTAATTTCTTTTCATAAGTTCTTTGTTTTTATCCAAGACTATTAATTTTCTAAAAAAAAAATATATAAAAATTATTAATAAATTTTTTAGAATTTTTTTTTTCAATTTCTTCATTTTTATTAATTTTTATAATTTTTCTGGAATTTTTATAATGGTATAAATAATAGAGTTTTTCCCTAGTGGGCTAAAATATATTTTTAAAGATTCTTTTAATAATTAGTTCGTTTTTATTTATGCCTATTAATTTTCTATAAATTTTTGTAGAATTTATTATATTATATAAATTTATATAATATTTTTTTGTTAGAGAAAAGAAATATTTCAAAATTTTAATTTATATATTTCTATATTTTTTATAATTTTTCTGCAATTTAAATACGGCTTAAAAAATGTATTAAAAATTTTTTCTTTAACAATTTTTTGCTGCTAATAAATATTTATGATATTTAGCTTCTTTCATATATATATATTTTCATATATTATTGATATTCCCTATATATTTAATTTAATAATTAATTTGTATTTTTTAATAATTTTTTTTTTTGAAAGTTTTTGTAATTGAATTTTGTAATTTATTTCATTAAATATGCAGTATGATTTTATTTTCATGCATACATATAAAATATAATAAAATCGTAAATTGAATGCTATTTAAATGCTGGAATATCGCTAATATAGCTAATATATATAGCTAATAACTTATGCAGCATATCATAAACGTGTCTAATGCAAACGTGACTTTATCTAAATTATTTGCTGTGGTAATTTTGTATTTTTTTTTGTTTATATTTTTTTTGTAGAAGCCTTCTAAAAACCAGTTGCTCTTATAATTTTTTTGGCGACTGGCTGCCATTCACATTATCTAGGGGGTGTAATATAAGTCTAAAAAAAAAAAAAAAATGAGCAGAAATAGAAGTGAAACGAGGGCAAGGAGCGAGTTGCCAGTTTTTGACTAGTGCGACCTTGGGTCATTGTTTTTTTTTTGGCGGCCTCATTGGCCTACTTTTACTGTATATTGCCAGGAGCTGCGCCTTTAAACAATTGCATTTGCAATTGTTAGACTTCAAAAAAAAAAATATAAAAAAAACATGAAAATGTATAAAAAAAAAAAAAAAAATATTTATTAATAATTTTTGTCGTAACTTATTGAACACACCTCGTTTGCAGCAAACTCCTCACAATTGATTGTGCATAGTTCGCGTGTGCTAACGCCCAAACGACATCAAAGCGAAAGCGTGCTCTATCTGCACGACAATGAGGTGACATCGCCACAATCGCCGTTGCATTCGCCATTGCATACACAGTCGCAGTCGCAGTCGCAGTCACAATTGCAGCTAACATCGATAGCGTCCAGTGCAACAGCAACAGTAGCAGCAACAACAGCAACAACAATAACTACAACAACAGCAGCAGCAGCAGCAACAGCAACAGCAACATCACAGCAGATCTCAGAGGATATTGTGCAACCATTGCGTATACAGCATCGTCACAGTCCCAGCTATCCGCCAATACATACATCAATGGCAATGCATCGCTTTCATCAGCAACAGCAGCATCACCATCAACAGCAACATCAGCAGCAACATCAACAGCAACATTTGTTGCCACCCAACTATAAATTGACGGCACAAAGTTCCTTGCCAGAATTAGAAATATTGCCAGCAATGCATTTACATGAGAAACGTTCACTGTTAGGTCAATCACAATCCACTGGTGACTTGCAACTGCAGCAACAGCAGCAACAGCAAATGCATCGTCCTGCACAGAAGCATAAATCTAGCATTTCAGTGACAATATCAAGCAGCGAAGCTGTTGTTACAATTGCACCACAACCGCCGCCTAGTAAGCCGCAGTTAAGTAAACTAGAGTTGCATAGTTGCAGTGCACCAAATGTGGCAGTAGCAACTGTTGCTTCTGCTGCTTCTACTGGTGATCAATCACCAGAGCAATTATCATATCGTAGCAATCATCGTTTATTTCCCGTTAGCACCTACACGGAGCCGGTGCATAGTAACACTTCACAATATGTGCAACATCCGAAGCCACAATTTAGCGCCAATCTCCACAAGTCCGCCAAGTAAGTAAACGAAAGTAGGATTACGCCTTCCTCTTCCAGCAAAAAAATAACTTTCACTTTTTTTCTTTCCATTTTTTTTATAGACTTCCTGTGATAACGCCCGCTGGCGCCACTGTGCAGCCTGCTTGGCATTCAGTTGCGGAACGTATCAATGATTTTGAACGTACACAAGTCTTGGATGTACCAAAATTTTCCTATCTAGAGCCAAGTAAGACACATCGTCTATCAAATCCAGCATTGAAAGCGTTACAAAAAAATGCTGTACAATCGTATGTGGAGCGACAGCAGCAACAGGCACAAAAGGAGGAGCAACAATTGTTGCGACCACAGACACATGCACATTCCTATCAATCATTGCATGTGGAACGTAAATCATTGCCCAATAATCTTAGTCCACTGTTGGGTGGCAACTCTGGCAGTGGTTCAAGTAGTTGTAGTTCGCCGACGCCACCACCACCGCCGCCACGTTCACGTTCGCTATTGCCGAATCTTTTGCGACGTTCAAGTTCTGCATCGGATTATGCTGAGTTTAGAGAACATCATCAACAACAGCAGCAACAGCAACAACAAACATTGCAGCAACAATTGCTGTTGCAGCAACAGCAACAGCAACAGCATCCGCCAAGTATACGTAATATTAGCAGCGCTGAGAAATTATCATTCAATGATTGTGGCATGCCACCACCACCACCACCGCCACGTGGACGCATTACAATGCCAACGCGACGCACATCCTCAGCCACCGAATATGCGCCAATGCGTGAAAAATTATTATTACAACAGGCAGCAGCATTGGCACATCAGCAACATCATCCGCAGCAGCATCGTAGCGCACATGGCCACGCCCACGCCCACGCCTATGCACATGCATATCAAACGCAAGCATCACAACCACAACCACCACCACCACCACCACAGGCAACCACTGAACGTCCACCCGAACGTCCACCAAAACATCCGCATTTGCGTGTACCATCGCCAGAGTTGCCGCCTCCACCGCTTGGCGTAGAATTGGATACAAGTTATACATTTGATGAACCATTGCCACCACCACCGCCACCGGAAGTGCTACAACCACGTCCGCCACCATCGCCCAATAGGCGCAACAGTTTTGCGGGCGCCTCCACGCGTCGTTCGACGCCAACGTTGGCGCCCAAAGTGCCGCCGCAGGTGCCCAAGAAACCAACAAGCTTGCGACAGGTGAGCAATGCAAAAATTTTTAAGAGTTTTCCTTTATATTTTTTTTTTTCTAATACTTATGCGTCGCATCTTCTTGCAGCTGCCACATGGCAAACAAAGTTTATCGAATGGCGCCGCCAAGCCTACAAATCTGCCTACAAACAGCCGTAAGCGTCCGCACAATACACCGCCCATCCTGGAGAGCAGCATCAGTGGCACAGCAATTGCTTCACCAACTGTTGTTGCACCGCCGCCATTAATGCCGCGTGCACGTCCCACGCATCATAGCGTTGACAGCGTTTTAGCAAGTAATCTCAATGTGGAGAGCAATCAGCAGAAACGGTAAGTGCAACACACACACTCACACACACACACACACACACATGCGCATACAAATGTTGTGCATCAATCATACGCCCCGTTATGTATTTGCCTTTAAGCGCAACTTTTACAAATCATTTTTTTTTATTTTTGTTTTATTTCTTTACCAACGATACGTAAATTATAAATTTATTTGACGGCATTTTTAATTGTGCTTAAGTTTAGGAAGTTAACACAAGTTTTGCCTTTATAAATGTTTGTTGAAAGCTTCGTTTTGTGTAGCTTTAAGCAGCTTAAAGCTGCTGTCAGCTGCAAAAGTCTTAAGATATTTGTTCTGAGTAGCAGTTTTTTTTTCTACTACGTTTTTTATATAATTTTAAGTTGCAGTTAAAACAATTAAAAGCACATTAAAGCTTTACCTTGAAAGCTTTAAGCTTAGTCTTAGTCAGTGTTATGTTTTTAGAAAATTTCTTAGCTGCAAAGTTGCAAACTATAAAATCTGCTAAAAAGACAAAAGCTTTGCACAACAAAAAGCACATTAAAGCTTTTTCTTGAAAGCTTTGAGCTTAGTCTTAGTCAGATTTATGTTTTTAGAAAATTTCTTTGCTGCAAAGTTGCAAATTATAAAAGCTGCCAAAAAGACAAAAGCTTTGCACGACAAAAAAGCACATTAAAGCTTTATAAAAAAATATAGAATAAATACTAAAAATTATTTATTATTTATTATTTATAATTTTATAATTAAGCAATAAGTTTTGGTTGAAATTTTTGACTATTTCTTTTTTTATTTCTTGGTTTTTTTTTTTTGTTGAAATTATAACAAAAAGAATAGTTGGAAAAATAAAAAAAAAAACCAACAAGAATTTTAATTCACTGCGAAATGAGTCTAATAATAAGCCTGAAATTACTTTGACCGCATTCCACCTTGAGACTTGCCAAAAAAATACCCAAAAAAATATCTAAAAAAAAAATAAAAATAAAAATAAATATATAATTATATATAAATCAGCGTATATTTGGCAATTTTTGGATTAAAATGTATAAATCGCTTTAAAGTGTAACCATGACGCGCCTCTTGCTTTTCTTATTGTTCTTGACCTTATCGAATCGAATTAAAAAATCAAAAAAATAAAATAAAATAAAATAAAAAAAATTTCAATGCAAAATGCGTCGCACAGTAGCTCCACAACACAAAAGAAGAAAAAAAAAATAACAAGCGTCACAAGTTCTTTAAGCTTAAGCTTCAATGAGCAATGAGCACTGTGAGCTGTGAGCACTGTGAGCAGTGAGCTGTGAGCTCTAAGCTTTTTTTTTTTTTTTTTAGCGGGCCTAAAATAAGCTGCTTCCTTCAGGCCAAATCAAATCAAAGCGTGGGCTGTCAATCAGCTGTCGCCTCGTATCGTTCAAACGTCGTCGACTGCGCTGTCGACTTTGACTGTGCGACTAGCGTCGTCTAATTGGATTATGAAATCGAGTTGGACTTTCGCTTTTAGTTTTGTTTTTTTTTTTGCCATTGTGGGGGTGACCCAATATCGTATGTCGCATATATATATGCTGCACCTGAGGCACAACAGCAGCAATAGCAACAAAAACAACAACAAAATGTGACAACAATTTATGTTGTTTTTTTTCTTGCTTTCGTTTAGGTTTTTCTTTTTGTGGTATCCCCTGTGTCTGCTTTTGTTGCATGTAGGTTGCACGTTCTTTGTTCTGATTGTATGTAAAAAGCTAAACGAATTGTAATCGCTATCGAAATCGAAAAATCATTAAATGACAAAAACAGAAAGAAAAAAAAAAATAAAAAAAAAAAAAAATTGTTGAATATTGAAATTGAAATTTATCTACAAAAGGTTCATTCTTTAGCGACGTTTTTTTTATATTTTGTGGCAAGCTATGTTGACATTGATAGATGAACGCTGTTGGGTTCATTAGCGCATAGTTTTTGCACCCACTGTATGTGGGTATGTGTACAGACATATATGAGCGCATATGCTGCTGCTGCTGCTGTTGTTGCTGGGTGCGGGCATTAGATAACCAGCGACAGCCACAACAACAACAACAAGAGCAGCGAAGCAGTCAACAAACTACCAAGTGGAGCAAGCCGCAACTTCTTGTTGTTATTGTTATTGTTGTAATGATTGTTGTTGCTGTTGTGGCATGCTCAATAATTTCTGTGGCCTGTCATGTTTCTTAGCGGTGTGTCTTTTGCTTTTTTTGTTGTTACTGCTGCTGACACCGCTGTAGACCTTTGCGGCACGATTTGTTGCAGCACATCCAGCACGAGACAAATATTGACACAATTTGTGGCAAGTTTTCAAAAAGAGGCTTGTCTATCTTTCACCCTTGTCTCTCACTCGCTCTCTCTCTCTCTCACTCTCTCTTTCTCTCTGTCTAGCTTAACTAAATCTTAAGTCTTAAGTCTTAAGTCTTTTAGCTGCTGTTGCTGCCAGTTCAAATGCCGTTTAAGCAAAATGCTGCAGCGAACGTGCCTCATTTACATTTTGAAAGTTTTGCTTGTTGTTCATGTTGTTGTTGTTGTTGTTGCTGTTGTTGTTGTCACTTAAATTAGAGCAAAGGGCAATCGCATTTCCTCGCCCAACTTCTATCACCTGCATTATAATCACAGACATTTTGCAGCTCACTAAACTGTCTTAACTAACTGACAGACAGCAGAGACTGCGAGACAGTTGGACAGACTCTTATATCTTAGCTTCATTAATTGGCCAACACCTACGGCTAAAGGCTGCAAACGGCAAACGGCTGTTGAGGTGTGCCAAATGTTGACCATGTGTTCTTGACAGGCGCTAATTATCGCGCCGCTGCACAGCCGTTGGACATTTGAATTAATTTTCTTGGCCAGCGAAAACAATTTGGGCAAAAAAAAAAACGTGGCCTAAACTAGCCAAAAAGTAACGTATTATTTTCAAATTAACTCGCTGTGAGTTTTTTTTTTTTTAAATAGAAAAAAAAAACGAGAAACTTTGATTGCGCACACGCGGCGTATGCGAAATAAATCACTCATGCGCCGCATTGGCAGCACTGCAAAATGCAATAGACAAAATAACTTCCAATTGCGCCAAGACAATTCAATTTGCGAGACACTCTCGCGACACACAGCAAGATAGAGAGACAGCAACAGTAACAGCAGCAAGCAGCAGCAACAGCAGCAGCAGCAGCGATGCAGTCGCCATGATTGTAGACTACAACAACAACAACAATGAAACAGACAAGCGTTACAGACAAGCGCAACTGATGCCGGCTTCATTTTCAGCTTGAACTACAGCTTTAGCTTTAGCGTCATCGTCGTGCGCAACATTTAACAAAGTGCTTGCCATAATTTTGGCGCTATCTTCGACTAAATATCGACAGCAATGATCGATTGAACTTTGCCTCAGAATATTGTGAAATCGCGCCAACAATACACAAACACACACACACACACACATAGAGAGCGACAGACAACAGACAAAAGGCGATTGCATTTAAATGCATTTATTTTTATGGTCAACGCCAAGTTTTTTTTTTTTATTATTTTTTCTATTTTGCGAATTACTATATATATTTATTTTTCATCTGATTTGTGTTCACTGTCATGGAACACGCAATTGTTTATTGTTTATTTTTTATGTTCACTTAAAAAAAAAAAAAAAATTACAATTTTTACTTTGTTCTTACCGTCACTCTCGTTAAACATTCAAAACGTCTTTTTGTCAATTTACCAAATTGTTTTTTTTTTTCGCTTGATTTACGCACAAGCATTTGTTTAAATTATATTGAATAGAATTGTATATATAAATTAATGTCCCATAAAACCAAAAATAGAATATTTCCATAATTATTTTGCAAAAGACAAAAAAAAAAGAAAAGATAATCTCCAAAAAAATATATATATATTGCATACTTTTCGGCTGTTACGTTAAAATACCTAACGCGCTTAAAAGTAGACAGTGTATATTTTTTTTTATTACTAACGGAAATGTGACTCAACATTTTGCATAGTAAATAAATAGAAAACAATCAACCATTTGATAACACAATAACTGACCAGTTAACAAAATTCATCGTAATATAGCGTCATCACTGCCTTATCTTGATAAGACATGAGAGGAAATATAGTTATAATATAGATACAGTAAATGAAATTATAAATATGCCATAGACTCATACACAAAATTTTACTCAATACACTCTGCGCAATTTCATGCCGTGCAAAACAAAACATATGTAAAATCACTCAAATTTACTGCACAGCGCACTCAGCTCAACTAAGATCACTCAATGCAGTGTGAGAGCAATTGAGTGCCTGAACGCGCTTACATGGGGAGCAATAGCAACAGCAACATAGTTCAAGCTGCTGTTGGCGCTCTCACACCTTTCCAATGCAGACTTGTCACGCTTGCGCGCGCTCTCGACTTATAGGCATCAGCACGCGTGTTCTCTCCAAAGTGCGCACGCTCGCTCTCTCTGTTGTTTTGGCTCTCCCGCTTGCGCTCGCGCTCGCGCTCGTTCTCTGACGCTGTCGTGTCTGGTTTGCCGGCTGCCGCAAGCATTGACATACGGCTGACATTCGGCCATTTGTGGTCGCAACTTCAAACGAGTGAAAACCGCTGACGCGTGCAGACGTACGCGCAGCATCGACAGCGACTAACGGCGCGTGTGCAAATATTAAAATTCCCCTACTACTTCGCCTAACAATATTGAAATAAACTGAAGGTGATGATCGAAACGCGATTCGTAATGCAAAACGTATTTGTCATAAAGCAAAACAAAAATAATAGTTAAATAACAAAAACAAAAAAACAAAAACATGTTAAACTTTCGCCTCTTTTGCATACGTGTTGTAAATCGATTGCAATTGTCGTGCACTTCAAACGAATAGCAACAACAATAACAACGACATCCCTCCCACTCACTCACTCACACACACACGCATATATATATATATAAAAACACATATAGTGCCGTTATAAAGTGCAACCCCCGAAAAGAAGGAAAATAGTGTCGTCCGAGTGAAATAAGGAAGTTCGCGTCGCGCGGTTCAAATGTTATGCCAACAACAACAATAACAACAACAGCAACAAAAACTACAACGAACAAAAGCTGCATTTAATTTGCACAAATAACTGTGAATTACAATAACATAAGAAAAACAAAAAACTAAAAGGAACGAAAGAGAAGGAGTAGAAAGAGAGAGAGAAGGAGATTGAACGAGAGAGAGCAAAAACAAAAAACCAATAAGAGTAGACACGTTTTTTGTTGTTGTTGTTGTTATTTTTTTTTCGTTTCATTCAAATTGGATTTCACAACTTTGGATACCGTGGAACAGCTGAAAATGGTATTCGGCGGCAGATTTCGCATAAGAAGGTAAAAAAAAAATGATAATAATAATAATAATAAGAAAATTACAAGCAAAATAAGATAATTAAAAAGCAGGAAATTCTAGCTGTGTGCTATTAATTAATTAATTAACTAATTAAAGCTCTAGGCGCAATGAAAATGAAAATGAGAATGAAAATGACTATAAAGTCGGTTTTTTTTTGTTGTTGTTGTTAGAAGCATAAGCATTACACAGCGACAGTTTCTCATGATATTATCATGTAATTGCGCTAGTTTTATGTGCGAGTATGCGTGTCTATTGCCAGTCTGTCGGCTAACTTTAGTGTGACCATATTTAGCATGTTCAATGCCTGCTTGAATAAAACCGAGTGACTCGCTAATGACGACAGTTGGCTTCGCTTAACTTTACAGCTTCAAATACAGACACATAGACATAGACATATGAACGTAACATATACTTGTATGTTAACAGCTGGTAATAACTGTTCACAGCTGTTGCTTACGACCTGATCTTTAACTCTTAAATAGCAAAGTTTTGCCACAGTTTTGCCACAATCGCCACTCTTGTTGCATGCTACTTGATTGTTTTATAGCTGTTACTCCTGTAACTGCTGCAGCAATTTCCCTTGTAGGCGGCAGGTGCAACATACACACAAAAAAAAAGCAATCTAATGAACCTAAAGAAACGTTTTTCTTCAACTTCTTTTGCTTCTTCTACCACTGCTGCTGCTGCTGCTGCTGCTTGTGTTGCAGCACGTTTCCTGCCTGACAATCAAAGTGCATGTTGCAACGTTTAGGCTGACACGCGCCACAAAAAAAAAGAAAAAAAAACTAAGAAAAACTAAGAAAAACTGTCAGTGATTTGCCAGACATATGTTCAGTTTAAGACTAAGTCTATGACATTATCTCAGATCTTATCGATTTTTCTCTTCGTTTTTTTTTTTCGCTAGTTTTTCTTTTTCTTTTTTCTGTACAATGCTTTGCCTTTGTTTAGCTGTCATAAACTAGCTAAAACCGGTTTTTAGTCATAGTTTCCGTCACCCTTAACAACATTAAAGCGAGTATAACAAACACACACACACACATGCACACCCTCAAAACTAAGTAACGTGCCGTCACCCTCAGCACGTCTCATCTTATTTCTTACCCCCTCACTAACATTAATAGTTTGGATTCACCCTCAGGCAAAACTAATTAATATAACCTGCAAAAAAAAAAAAAAAAAAAGTGGTTGAAGAACAGAACCTGCACTATACTATGTGTGTGCTGACAAAAGCTAATTGCTATGCAGTGGCATTTATAGAGCCTTTCACTTTGAGTAGACTTAAAATCAAATGTTTTGATGTGTAATATCACTTAAGAATCATTAAATAGCCTAAAAAAAAAAAACTTATGCATTGTCACATTCAGTTCCATTAAGAACTAATAATTAATTTTAATTAATAGCCTCATTTTATATATATATATAAAAAAAATTAAAAAAAAAACGGCGAAAGAAAACAGAAAACTTCAAAGCAAATGAATTTGTTTGCGTTAGCAAAAAAAACCAACAAAAAATAAAGTCGCCATTGTTTTTGTTCCACATTTTTTATTTTCTGCTCTTAACGAATTTCAACATTGTATAAATGAAATGAACGAAAATGCCAAAAGAATTTGCTACGTATGTAGAAATTTTAACGAATCACAAAAAAAAAATATATATATAAAAAAAAAAAATTTCATTCGCAATCAATAAATAAAGAAGAAAAAAAAAATTAAAGAAGAATACAGGAAAGAAAAAGCAAAAAAAAACCTAGTCGTAATTATTTACAATATGTAAAATTCACTTTGCGGCCAATAGAATTTTGGTTTATGATCAATTTAAAGCATAGAAAAAAAACGAAAAAAAAAAAACTAAAACTAAAACTTTGAAAATTGCTCTGACCTTCGGCTAGCGTCAAACGGAAATTATATTGATGATTGAATTGATTTTTTTTTTTTATTTTTTTTTTTTACTTTGTAGCCTGTAGCATTTATTTTTTTTGTAGGGCTCAGGCTCAATGTTTATTATTGTTGATTGTGCAGGCCACTAAACAAATCAAACAATCAAACAATAAACGTTTATTGTGCCACAACAAATTTTACTATCTCTCTCTCTCTCTGTCTCTCTCTCTCTATTATATATATATTACATGGCCAATCGATTTGTTGCGGCAGAAGTGCCTCTATCTATAAATTGATAGACACATCAGATGCTCTATATAGCTGTAGCTGTAATTTTAGTAAATATTTAGCAAAACTTTGAATTTTAGATTTTGTCAACAATTTTTTAGAGTCACAGTTTAACTTTCAATTCTTCAACTTTAACTTCGATTCTTCAACTTTAAAAAAAAAAAAACTTAAAGCGCATTTTAAAAATTTGCCTCTCTCTCTATATAAGCTGTAGATTGAGGCTTTAGCTACGTTTTTTTTTTAAGTGTTAATCGTTCTAATGGCAAAAAATGTTTGCCACTCCTACTGCCACTCCGCCTGCTGTCTGCATGTCGGCGCCTCACAATTTTACAAAATAAGGAAAACGTCAGCAGCAAAATGTCAAGACTTTTCAATTAACGCCTTTTGCCAGGCCTTGTTTTTTTTTTTTTTCTGGCGGCAAGACTTTTGCTCTATAAAATTGATTGTTTTCTATACTGTTGAATACAGATCAATTCAGATCTGTTGCTGTTGTTGTTATTTTTTTTACAGATATGGCAAATAACTGAAATGTTTAAACTGGTTTCTTTCTTCTTCTTCTTCTTTATTTGCTTCTTCTTGTTGCTGTTGTTGTTGTAGTTTTTTTTCGCGTGCTTCTTGCTTTGGCTTTTGGGTTATTTCTGTAGCATGCCAAAATATAATATAACACTTGAATAAATACGACAAAACAGAAATTAACATGCAATTCAAAGAGAAGAAGAAGATGAAAATGAAAATAAAAAACAACCAAACGGCAGCCGCAAAACAATAATAACAATAATAATAATAATAATAAAATACTTTTTTTTTTTTAACAACAATCAGACAATTATTCAGTTTCAGTCTTAATTAAAATGTGAATAAAAAACAAAAAACGGGCTGCAAAAAAAATTCCATTTCTTTTAATCAACGCAAAGCTGACAAATTGACAATTGAATTTTGTTGCGCTTCATTTTAATATGTTCGCATAATTGTTTTATATTTTTTTTTTTTTGTTAACAAATTTTTTTTTTAAATGCGGAAATTGTCAAAAATTAAATACATAAACGTAAAGTATTTAAAACAAATATTTAATATAGCTGATTACACTGCACAAAAAAATGGAAATAAATGCTGAACCAGAGAGACAGCGTAAGAGAGAGAGAGAGAGAGTGAGACTTGTATTTGTTCTGCTTACAATCATTTACAGTTGCGAAAAAAATAATAGCACCACTACCACACATTTCCTTCTTGATAAAAAAAAAATGTTTAGTGTTAACATTTTTTAAATTTAAAATTTTTTTTAGATAGTTTAGTATCTACACTAAATAAAAATAGCTTAAATGTTTTTTGAATTGCTGTTAATATTTTTTTTTTTTTTAATATTTGAACAAAAAAGTTCGTAAATGACGCGAAAAAAATAATAGCACCACTTTTAGTTTCTTTATGAAATCCTTCAAATTCTGCCCCATGGTTCAGTGAGCAAGCACATGATTATCAGATTTATCCTTCGGTCAAAACAATTCACATATAACTCTAAACTCGGACGTGGAAAGCACTGCACAGCAGAGAGAGAGCTTAGAACTATTTGGCAGCTTACATTTGCTATAAACACAACATTTTTCTTGCAGTGTAGCGCCTGTTAGTTAACAGAGTTCATTAGACTGCTCGAAATGTTATCGTTGAAATTTTGTAAAACATGTTTTTATTGTTGTTGCTGCTCGAACTTGTTTCAATTCATCAATCAATCAATAGGCCAACGTTTTGCTGTTGTTGTTTTTCTTTTTTATATATATATATATTTTTTTCTACTGTGCCAGTTCTGTATTATGATAATTAGACGCTTTAGCGCGTCATAAAAAATCAACGTATACGAAAAAAAAAAACAAAGACGATGAAAACGTGAAACTGTCCAAAAAACGATAGAAAGAAAAAAAATATATATACACTTTTAATCAGCTAAACGCTGCGCTGCTTGTCTTTGACTTTTCAACACGGCTGCCTTCTCCCTGCTCATCCTCCTCCTACTGTCAAAGCCTCATTCCCAAAGCTAATCAATTGCTCATTGTGTTTGTGTTTGTGTTTGTGTACGTGCTAAAGTTCTGGATTATCCATATATAGAAATGTCATTGTACTCAGCAAATACAAATATACACAAACACGAGCACACGAGATATGCAAATGGAGATCAGTTGGTAGACCCTAGGGAACCCCTATGGTAACCAAAAATACAGGTGAACCCGAA
>JBAMBR010006737.1:0-7500 GCA_037044475.1 Zaprionus obscuricornis | reverse complement strand
GCTCAGAGGCCTAAGACGTGCCTGCAATTATTCTTTAAGCTAAGCCAAGAAGAGAGAGAGTGAGAGAGAGAGAGAGAGAGAGGGGTATGTGGCGAAGCGGAAGGAGAGCAAGCACCTTTTGCATAAATTGTAACAACAACAACAACAACATAAAATTTGTATAATATTGCGCAATGTATTTCAATATTGAAATGAAACATTTTGCTTGTAGCTGCTGCTGCTGCTGCTGTTGTTGTTGTTACTTTTATATTGTCTACGTGCGACAGAAGCTCTGATGGCCAAGAACTTACGACCATAAAGTGCCGTTAGAGTAAAGCAAGAGAACCGCTGAGTGGAAATTCAATTAGTGAGACACCCACCACAAGACATCATCAGTCTTCAGTCGTCGTCAAGCACTTAATGTTCATAATCATTACAAAAGCAAAGCACACACACATACACACACATACATATACACATATATATATATATTGACACTGAGAATAACAGAAAACTGAATCAGTCGTAAAAACTTTAAAAGCAATTTCATTTTATTGCGCGTATGAAACTTAAATTGACACCCAAAAAAATAACAATAACAACAACAACAAATAAAAAATAAAAATACAAAAAAAATAAAAATCGTTACGATTCCCATTTGGAGTCAATTTTCGAGCCTGGGAAACGAAGGCAACGGCAAAGTGTCAAATTGTAAATATATTAAATTTTTTTTATTATTTTTTTTTTGATTTTTTTTTTTCGTTTTCAATTTGATTTTAATTTCAGTGTGACAATTTTTTTTTTTTTTTTAGTTTTATTTTGAAAGTCATTCAATGAAAATGTTGTGTGCGCTGATTCAATAAAAGCAAAAATTCAATAATAACAACAACAACATAAGAAAAACTGACAGTGAGAAAAAAATTGTAAAAAAAAAATGTAAAAAAATGTAAAAAAAATGAAAAAAAAAAAAAAATTTTTTTAAATTTTAAAAAAATTTAAAAAAAAAGAAAAAAAAAATATTATTATGCATATTAAATGCTTTCACTTTTTGAACGCATTGTAGAAGTTTTTTTTTTGCATTTCGTGAGGAAGTTTTGTTTGTTCCTGCAACAGGCATTAGCTGCAGTTGCAGTTGCTGTTGCTGTTGCTGTTGCTGTTGCTGTTGCAGTTGCAGTTACAGTTACAGTTGAAGTTATAGATATCGAGGCTATAGATACAAAACAATGCAATGCAATATGCGCGCATTATTTCTTTTATTTTTTTTTGGTTTTTTTGGCAGTTACAAATGTAGCCTAACGTCGTCATGCACGCAATGCCAAATGGGCGTGAAAGCGACGCAGCCAAAAAAAAAAACTGAAATGAAAGCTCATAGAAAATAAAATACAAACCTAACGAGACTCAAGCCTTAACTACAATAGTATCGATCAGCCTTCTCACTACACCACACTCCCTCTCCCTCTCTCTCTCCCTCTCTCTCTCCCTCTCTCACTCACTCTCTCTCTCTAGCAGTGTCTAGCTTTTGTTTGTCTGCGTATTATGCGTCTGCTCGTCGTCGTCGTCGTCGTCGTCTAACAGCTGCAGCTAATCAGCGCCATTTGTTGAACTATTCGATTAACAGCAGCGTCAGGCAGCAGCAACAGTTCGATGACTGCTGCTGCTGTTGCTGCTGTTGCTGGAAAGCAGCCGAAATGAAAATGAAAGCATTGGGCCACAATTGAAATGCAAAGCCAGCCAGCAAGCAAGCAAGCGCGCTGAGCAGCTAAGCTAACTCTGTGAACTACAAAAATTTATATAGCTAAAGATATATAAAATGTATCTATAGTCTATAAATGTGTAGCTACAGTTGTGTTTATGTATCTATATCTATGTAAATGTAGCTACAGTTGTGTCTGTGCAACTACAAACTGTTTATATTGCAGGCATAGGTGTATCTATGTATCATAATATCTTTGTATAACTGTGTAACTAGGTATCTATGCAACTATTTAGCTATATATCTATGTAGCTTTATAACTATGCAATTATATATATATATATAACTGTGGCCAATGTCGCAAATGATTGTCAAACGAGTCAAACGTTTCGTCGTCATAGTCGTCGTCTGCCTTGTGCTCAATCATTATTATTGTTATTGTTATTGCCAATTGGCAATTGGCAATTGCAATTGCATGTTGTAAGTACTCAAAATAAATGTATATGAACGCCATGCACTTGCTCCCCACATAACCCCCCCCAATGCCTTCTCTCCCCACACTTCTCACTCTATGCAAGCTTATGGCACGTTAATAACTAATAAAATGACTCGTTGGCTAGACTTAAGTCTATACTAAACTTTATCGACTGGCAAAACTCTAGACAACAAAAATAAAAGACAAAGAGAGTGTGAGAGAGAGCGAGATAGATGCATATAAATTTTTGTTAACTCTATGACTCTATGGCTAACATCTCATGATTGATTCTCACAATGCAAATGAAATGCAATCAATGTGAACGAACACTTTGCTTGCACTCAGTTTTTTTTTTTTTCAATTTTTTCACCATCATTATTATGCGTCCAAGTTCGCGTCCGACTCTCGTATACGTATTCATTTACATGTTGTTTTTTTTTACTTATTTTTGCACTCTTTTTTATTGTATTCGTATACGTTTTCGTATTTGTATTTGTCTTTGTATTTGTATTTGTATTCGTAGTCGTATTCGTACGTGGCCAACGACAGCTCAAGGCCGGCTGTCTGGAGTCGCAGTGCAGAGGCTTTTGCTTTTTGCTTGGCGTTGTCAATGCATTACATAGCCACAAATACAGGCTGTCTGTCTGTCTGTCTGTTCGACTGTCTGTCTGTCCAGCTGTTCGTCTTTGCCTGCATAATACAACAAAGTAAAAAGCGCCAACTAAGCGGCGAATATTGCTTTTTATTTGCTCTTCTGCTGCTGCTGCTGCTGTTGTTATTCTCGAATTGCATGACGAATTACCTGGCAAATATACAGACAGACAAAGGAAAATATAGCTCAGCTCATGCCAGAGGCCACAAAAAGGTCCCCAGACCCAGACCCAGACTCAGAGTAGAGACAGAGTGCACAGAAGAATGAATACAACGCGTAACTTGTTGCACTAACCACAAATATGCGCATCCTGTGGCATCACGTTCTATAGGGAAAACAATTTTCAATCAGAATGCAACAGCAGCAAGTCCAATTTGCAATTTTGCTGCTGCTGCTGTTGTTTTTGTTGTTGTTGTTGCTTAGCCAATTTGGCGAAATGAAATGCAAAGCTAAGCGGAACAAAAAAAAAAGTAAAGCAAAAAAAAAACAAAAAAAAAATACAAAAAATTCCAAGAGACATAAATACAAAATGAAAATGCAAAAGTTGCAACGTGCATTCCTGCAACACCAGATATGCTTACAGTGCAACAACAACAACAACAAATTTAAATTTATATATTTACATTTTTTTGGGTCAGCCGCAGTGCATAAATCAGAGAAGACTAAAAAAAAACAACAACAAGAAGAAGAAACGCAACAAAACTCCAAGAGACATTTATAAAAGCCAATATGTCAGGCATGCGTCTAATTTGTTGGCTAATCAGCAGCAGCACACACACACACACACAAACACACACAAAATTTTGTCCGCATCTAAATAGAACGGCGCCAGTCTCTGCTCTCGACGGGTTGATATCTTAGACCAATGCACATGTCACCAAATTCCACATCCCACATCCCTTTGCTTTTTTTATTCCCCTTTCTCAATTTTTTCTCTGCTGCTACTGCTGCTGCTGTGTATTTCCCATCTCGCACATAAATTCTAGTGCAACTGAATTATGCCATTTATTTTTAGTCGAAAATCAGAAAAATAAAAAAAAACAAAATTTTTTTTTTTCATTTTTTTTTCTGAGTAAATTTTAATTTTTTTTTTCCGTCGTCATTTTCTGCGTTTTAAACATTTATTGTTATTCTTAAAAAAATTCAATTTTGATAAGAAATCGAGAAGAAAAAAAATACAAAAAATATTTATTACTTGTCAACACGACATGAAATGCCCTTGCCTAAAAAAATATAGCACAAAAATCTTAATGCAATATAATTATACTTCAAATAATTTCGTAGATTCATTTATTTAACTGCAGCAGCAGCAGCATCAGCAGCACACAAATTGTTCAAGTTTTATTCATGATGCAGCAAAAAAAAAAAAACAAAATATTTTTCACTGGTTTTTTTTTTTGCGCTGCCACTAAGCAAAATACACTTGACAAAATGTATGCCAAAAGTTGAATAACAAGAAAGAGAGAGAGAGAGAGAGAGAAAAAATAATAATAATAATAATAATAATTAAATTCAAGAATCTTCAATGCGGTTTTGGCAAATTAAGTTTTGCTAAATAAATAATAATTAAATGTAAATAAACAAATTTAATTGAATAAAAGATTTTAATAAATTTTTAATGAGCTTTTGAAAAATTTATAAATTGATAAATAAAATATATAAAAAAAATAATAAAAAAAAAATAAACAAAAATAAAAAAAAAACATAAAAAAATATATAAAAAAAATAGATATAAAAAATATATATAAAAAAAATATATATTAAAAAAAATATATAAAAAAAAATAGATATAAAAAATATATATAAAAAAAATATATATTAAAAAAAATATATATAAAACAAATAGATATAAAAAGTAAATATCAAAAAAAATTTAAAAAAAAAAATATGTATGAAAAAAATACATTTTTATAAAAAAAAATTTTTAACTAAAAAAAAAATTAAAATTACATTTTTAAAATAAATAAAAATAATAATAAATTTTATAAAATATAATATATATATAAAATATAATATAAAAAAAAATAAATATGAACAAAATACATTATTTTTATAAATTAAAAATAAAAATAAAAAAAAATTGTTTTGAAAATTATAAAAAAAATAAAATTACTTTTTAAAAATTTTAAATAAATAAAAAATATATAAATAAAAAATATTAATAAATTTTATAAAATATAATATATATAAAATATAATATAAAAAAATAAATATAAATATTATTTTTATAAATTAAAAAAAAAAATAAATAAAAATAAAATTTTTGAAAATTATGAAAAATTAAAATTACTTTTATAAAAATTTAAAATAAATAAAAAATTATATAAATAAAAAATATTAATAAATTTTTATAAAATATATAAAATTTTTGTAAATTAAATTTTAATTTCAATAAAATAAAAATATAAAAAATATAATATAAAAAACTATAAAAATTAATAGTTGAAGAAAAAATATAAAAAAAAAATTAAATAATAAATTAGCTGAGCTTTAACATAATTTATTAAGCATTATATAATATTTATGCATGCATAACACGCCATAAAAAAAAAATTAAAGAAAGAAAAACAATGCTTTAAAAAAAAAAAAAATGTTAACATTGTATTGTAAACACATAAATATAAAAAAAATAATATTATAATAAAATTTATTGTTATTGTTAGGCATATTACGCATATATATATATTTTTTTTTGTTTTCTCCCACATTCATTAGTTCAGATTATTATCGCACATTAGATTGTTACTGAATATGCCACACTTACAACAACAACAACAATAAGAATAGCAACAACAATAGCAAAGTGTAAGAAATAGAAGAACAACATCTGGAAATTATATATGTATGAATATATGTATATAAATCTCTAGGCAAGGGCATTCACAGTTCGTACATTTTGAACAATTTTTTCCCCCTTTTATGTCAAACTAAACGAAACGAATTTTTAGCGCACATTTTCACATTTCATATGAAAATGAAAACAAATAAAAATTGAACGCGAATATCTTTTGGTTTATTTTTTTTGTTGTTTATTTTTTGGATAGACGAAAATGCCAACCGCGTTTCAGTCTCAATTTGTGCTGTTCAATGAACGGATATTTTTTTGTTTGTCGTTCGCAGATTTTATAGTGAGAAAAAAAAAACAAAGCAAAGAACAAACGCAGCAGCATTTGAACTTTCAACTGTGAAGAAGGAAAAAAAAAATAAATAAAAGCTGCAGCAGAAGTGTAAAGCAAAGACAAAAAAGAGAAAAAAAAGAGCTAAAAAGTGAAGTGAAAAAAAAAAACAAGTAAAAAAAAATAATTATGTCGCATTGGTGTCAAAACTTGGGCTTTAGGTAATCAACATTTGTTCAAGCGTATAAAAATGGCAAAAATGTCTAGACGACAGCTGTGTATATAGTGTCTATATGTGTGTGTGTGCATGTGTGTGTATATATATTATGCAAAAGAAAAGAAAAAACTTTTAAATAGCGACAAATAAGAAATGAAATTAGACATGACGTCATTGCTAACAATTTGGGGCAGCAAAATGGGGAAGGAAAGAGTGAGAAAGAAAGAAACGCAAGATAATTTTTGCACGTTATGCTATGTTTCCTAGCCCCAACAACAATGCGCAGTAGAAGATATAGTAGATATATATGATATATATATATATATATCATGCCATATATGCAGACATTTTTAATTGCAGCGCGCCAATTTTAGGCATTGCAACAACGTAGCAGCAGCAACAACAACCTTGAAAATGCAATCAAAGCCAAATCTTGATCTCGTTTTTGATTTGTTGCCGTTTGTTGTTGTTGTTGCTGTTGTTGCCGTTTGTTGTTGTTGTTACGATATTGCGAGTACTTAATTGCGTTTATATATACTATATATTTATTTGCCAGACTTTTGCGCGCTCTTGGCATTCACAAATGTTGCTGATGACGATGTTAACGCTGCACGCGAGCAACATCCAAAAAAAATACAAAAAAAAAAAATGAATGCCAAATGTGTAACCAATTTTGGGTAACAGCAAAAGACGACGACGATGACGATGAAGACGACGACAACGACAAAGTCTGCAACAACAGCAGCAGCAGCAACAACAACAACAATGCTTCCTGTGCTGCAGCATACACTTGCTGCAGTTTGAGGATGGCTTTTGTTTTTGTTATTGTTATTATTATTATTATTATTATTATTAAAATGCCGCTGCGAGTTCGTTGTACACATAAAAATTGCTTTGACTCAGCAGCGCAGCAACTATTTAGGGCCACAGCAGCAAACAGCAAGCAGCAGCAGCAGCAGTGTAAAAGCGAGGCGAGCAATAGGGAGTAAAATGCGCTGGCAGCAACTGTGAGAGAGAGAGAGAGAAGTAGGGAGGGAGGGTGGTGGGGCGTGTCAGTGCTGATATGCCGCTTGCTCGAATGTCATGGCTGCCAATGGAGGCAAAAACAATTTCACGCTTTGACTGCTGCTGCTGCTGTTGTCGAAGTCGCAACGCAGCGACGAGAGACCAGAGAATTATGTTTATGGCATTTGCTTGTCGTTTGTTGTTGCTAATGGGGGGGGGGAGGAAAAAGAGAAGCAGAAATGAAAGAAAAACAAAAAAAAAAGCAAAACGCCCACCAAATGACCAACGGGGTTTGGATAAAAGCTTTGAATTTTATGCAGGATGATCGCCAATGCCAATAATGATGTTAGGCAAAGATTATGA
>JBAMBR010006736.1:0-22578 GCA_037044475.1 Zaprionus obscuricornis | reverse complement strand
CTTGCCCATCTCTCTTCACAGTGTTAGTTTGTATTTCTTTTTTTTTTTAAATGATGTTACAAATTAGCTGCAAAGTTTTAGCAAAACATTTAGTTCCTGATATGCTCGGTAGACGATTTAAGTTTTGACAACTAAATCTATGTACGTGTCACTTAATGAGCTTTTACAGCTTTCAATGTAAATTTTTTTTTTAAAAATTTACTTTTCTAAATTTAATTAATTGAATTACAAATTGTAGAGATTTCTGCTAAATAATTTTCTTAAATTTAAAAAATATTCAGTATTTTTGTAGAATATTTTTTTAATTATCTTTATAATGAAATTTTAAATTTAAAAAATTTTACAAATTGTAGAGATTTCTGCTAAATAATTTTCTTAAATTTAAAAAATATTCATTTTTTTTTGTAGAATATTTTTTAATTTAAATTATTTAAATTAAATATTTTTCTTAAATTTAAAAAATATTCATTTTTTTTTTGTAGAATATTTTTTTAATTTTCATCAAAATAAAATTTTAAATTTGAAAAATTTTACAAATTGTAGATTTCTGCTAAATAATATTCTTAAATTAAAAAATATTCATTTTTTTTATAGAATATTTTTTTAATTTAAATTATTGAATATTATTTTAATAATTTATAAGCATTCTGTTAAATATTTTTAACATTTTAAAAATTCTTAAATTTTCAATATTTTTTTTAAGTAGTTATTAAAACTTCAAAATTGCTCAGCTTTTTCTGAATTTTTTTTATTAAAATTTCCGCATTTTTATTTTATTTTATTTAAACATTGAAAATTTGCCGAATTTTCTTTTAAAAAATTTAATAGCAAAAACTAGACAGATAATATTTTTTTTTTCTTTACGATTTTCTTTTATATAATTTTGGAATTGTCGATTTTCCTTTGCCAAATTGATTTTCAAATTGAATAATTATAATTTAGATCGATATAAATGGTTGTTGAACTATGCTTGTCTTCAACTTGATTGATTTTATGCATTTGCACGACTTGAAAATACTCTTTAACAATGTTTGTGTGTTATAAATTTTTAATTCTTGCATGATTTTTGATTGCTGGCAACATGCATAAATATGTGAAGCACTAGAAAAAAAATATTATCTATGAAGAGGAGCAAAAACAATAAGAAGTATAACAACAGTAGCTACTAGAATAGCTTGGCTAACATATTTTTCCAGCACATGTTGTTTATTAAAATGCCAGAAATAATTTCGATTAGAATTTCTTTGCAGCTTTCAATTTTTGTTTTAGTTATTATTATTGTTGTTGTTGCTGTTGTTGCTGTTGTTGAGGTGTTTTCTAACTTTGAGTTGAGTTTTTAGTTCAAGTTTGTGTCTGTGTCTAAGTCGAAGTCTCGTGTTGCGTACACACATGGATTATATGTAAATATTTGCTTTTGGTATTTTTGGTATGAAGTTTTTGCCATCAACGGACTTTGAGGCCAAAGCAAAGTCAGTTCACACACACACACACACACATACATACAGGCATACATGCATACATATGGAAATACTCAACGAGAACGCATAGTTCATAAGTTTGCGTTCAGCTATGTTGGGTATAATTCTCTCTCTCTCTATCTCTCTCTCTCTATATATGTATATGTATGTGTGTGTGTGTCTGTCTGTCTGTGTGTGTGTATTATGCCTGTGTTTTACTGCAAATACTTAAAATGTTTCAACTTTGGCACAATAATTTTTGTATGCAGAGGCTTTCGACATCAACATCAGCTTTGGCTTCCTTTATTTTTTTTTTCTTTTATTTTTTCTTGCTAAACTCTGCTACAATTTTCATAGTGTGCTTTCAATTTTTCGCATATAATTTATGCATGGACAATTTATGCTGCCATTTTGTGGCAAACATTTCAAATCGCATCAAGAGATGTTGCTCGCGCTACACAACATTTTTTTTTTTCAATTTCATAGAAATCACTTTACGATCTATGCACATAAATCTCAAAAAAAAAATAAAATAAAATATATAAACTTGGCTAAAATCAATTTAATTATGTGTTATGTGCAAAAGACTGTAAGTGAGACAAGAGTCTAAGAGTCTAAGAGCATTGGCCTTATGATTGCTTAAACAAATCTAATGTTTATTTTATGGCAAGAAAATCTATTGAACTGCATTTTGAATATATCTAGCATGATGTCTGTCTGTCTGTCTATCTGTCTGTGTGTGTGTGTGTGTGTATTATGGCAAAACTTGCCACTTAGTGAAATTCATACAGCACATATACAGACAGATAGACAAATAGACAGACAGACACAGAGCCCAATGTCATGAATAACGATGTAATAAAATACGTGATATGAAAGTCAAAAGCAGCAACATGATGATGAACTGTATATGCCAAAAGATGTACAGCTGCCATAGAAGTTATGTAGATAGATAGCATTTGACCCACATGACTCACAACTAAATCAAGTAGGAGTGAGCAAGATGAAGAGAGAGAGAAAGAGAAAGAGAGAGATATACTTCTACTTATAATTTCATAACATTTTCTGCTCTGAATTAGTGAAGCTCAGTTCACTGCCTGTGAGTTATCATCGAAAATGTTTTGCATATGAAATTGTAAGTAAAGTATATCTGTCTCTCTTTCTCTTTCTCTCTCTCTTCATCTTGCTCACTCCTACTTGATTTAGTTGTGAGTCATGTGGGTCAAATGCTATCTATCTACATAACTGCTATGGCAGCTGTACATCTTTTGGCATATACAGTTCATCATCATGTTGCTGCTTTTGACTTTCATATCACGTATTTTATTACATCGTTATTCATGACATTGGGCTCTGTGTCTGTCTGTCTATTTGTCTATCTGTCTGTATATGTGCTGTATGAATTTCACTAAGTGGCAAGTTTTGCCATAATACACACACACACACACAGACAGATAGACAGACAGACATCATGCTAGATATATTCAAAATGCAGTTCAATAGATTTTCTTGCCATAAAATAAACATTAGATTTGTTTAAGCAATCATAAGGCCAATGCTCTTAGACTCTTGTCTCACTTACAGTCTTTTGCCTAGCACATAACACATAATTAAATTGATTTTAGCCAAGTTTATATTTTATTTTTTTTTTTTTTGAGATTTATGTGCATAGATCGTAAAGTGATTTCTATGAAATTGAAAAAGAAAAAAAAATAAATTTAGTATTGCGCGAGCAACATCTCTTGATGCGATTTGAAATGTTTGCCACAAAATGGCAGCATAAATTGTCCATGCATAAATTATATGCGAAAAATTGAAAGCACACTATGAAAATTGTAGCAGAATTTAGCAAGAAAAAATAAAAGAAAAAAATAAAGGAAGCCAAAGCTGATGTTGATGTCGAAAGCCTCTGCATACAAAAATTATTGTGCCAAAGTTGAAACATTTTAAGTATTTGCAGTAAAACACAGGCATAATACACATACACACAGACAGACAGACACACACATACATATATAGAGAGAGAGAGAGAGAATTATACCCAACATAGCTGAACGCAAACTTATGAACTATGCGTTCTCGTTGAGTATTTCCATATGTATGCCTGTATGCCTGTATGTATGTGTGTGTGTGTGTGTGTGAACTGACTTTGCTTTGGCCTCAAAGTCCGTTGATGGCAAAAACTTCATACCAAAAATACCAAAAGCAAATATTTACATATAATCCATGTGTGTACGCAACACGAGACTTCGACTTAGACACAGACACAAACTTGAACTAAAAACTCAACTCAAAGTTAGAAAACACCTCAACAACAGCAACAACAGCAACAACAAGAATAATAACTAAAACAAAAATTGAAAGCTGAAAAGAAATTCTAATCGAAATTATTTCTGGCATTTTAATAAACAACATGTGCTGGAAAAATATGTTAGCCAAGCTATTCTAGTAGCTACTGTTGTTATACTTCTTATTGTTTTTGCTCCTCTTCATAGATAATATTTTTTTTTCTAGTGCTTCACATATTTATGCATGTTGCCAGCAATCAAAAATCATGCAAGAATTATAAATTTATAACACACAAACATTGTTAAAGAGTATTTTCAAGTCGTGCAAATGCATAAAATCAATCAAGTTGAAGACAAGCATAGTTCAACAACCATTTATATCGATCTAAATTATAATTATTCAATTTGAAAATCAATTTGCCAAACAAAAATCGACAATTTAAAAATTTTATAAAAGAAAATCGGAATTTCTTAATTTAAAAAATAAATAAAAGAAAAAAAATATAGAAAAAAAAAAACTTGACAGATTTTGCTATTAAATTTTAAAAAAAAAAATTCGGCAAATTTTTAATGTTTAAATAAAATAAAATATAAATAAATATAATAAATAATATAAAAAATATCAGAAAATCTGAGCAATTTTGAAATTTTAATAATTACTTAAAAAAATATTGAAAATTTAAGAATTTTTAAAATGTTAAAAATATTTAACGGAATGCTTAGAAATTATTAAAATAATATTCAATAAATTTAAAAATTTTAAAAATTATTTCAAGATAAATTAAAAAATTCTGAAATGTTTAAAATTTTTTTATCTACACAAATTTAGAAAATTTGGAAATTTTAGAAATTATTTAATAGTGAACTTAACAATTTTTGAAGTGTTAAAATTAAAATTAAAATGTAAATGTAAAAAATATTTAAAAATAAATTGAAAAATTTTTAAAATTTAAAATTTTATTTTGATGAAAATTAAAATAATATTCTACAAAAAAAAAGAATATTTTTTAAATTTAAGAAAATTTATTTAGCAGAAATCTCTACAATTTGTAAAATTTTTCAAATTTAAAATTTCATTATAAAGATAATTAAAAAAATATTCTACAAAAAAAAAAACTGAATATTTTTTAAATTTAAGAAAATTATTTGGCAGAAATCTCTACAATTTGTAAAATTTTTAAAATTTTATTTTAAAGAAAATTAAAAAATTATTCTACAAAAAAAAAAAGAATATTTTTTAAATTTAAGAAAATTATTTAGCAGAAATCTCTACAATTTGTAAAATTTTTCAAATTTAAAATTTTATTTTAAAGAAAATTAAAAAATTATTCTACAAAAAAAACTGAATATTTTTTAAAGTTAAGAAAATTATTTAGCAGAAATCTCTACAATTTGTAGTTCAATTAATTAAATTTAGAAAAGTAAATTTTAAAGAAAAAATTTTACATTGAAAGCTGTAAAAGCTCATTAAGTGACACGTACATAGATTTAGTTGTCAAAACTTAAATCGTCTACCGAGCATATCAGGAACTAAATGTTTTGCTAAAACTTTGCAGCTAATTTGTAACATCATTTAAAAAAAAAGAAATACAAACTAACAAAGAGAAGAGAGATGGGCAAGCAGCGTAAACAGTGAGTAGTGAAAAGTGAACATAGCTTAAATTTCAAGCCAACAACAGCTAATTACAAGTCGACCCAATTTTATGTCAAAGTGTAAAATAAAAAAAAAAAAAATAAGGAAATGAAAAAAAAATGCAAAAAAAAAAGAAATGAAACTGTAACAAGTTTTTTTTTTGTATTTTTTGTACGGGGGCGTCAATAAATGGCAACGAGGCCAAGCACCTCGAAGGCAAACAACAAGCACGAAAAAGCCACAAGGAAATTTGATGCGCTCTCTCACTCGCACACTCGCGCTCATGTCTCACTGAATGTTTGTATATATGTATGTGTGCGAGTGTGTCTGTGTGTGTGGTTGTTTTTTGCTAATTAGCGAATAACCGTGTTTAGATTGCAAACACTCATGCCAGCGAAAAGAAATAACAGACGCCGGCAAATTAATTGCCAAACAAGTGAGTGCAGAGTTAGCAAGTGGAAATTGCCCGCTGCGACTCATCCAGCGACTGACAAGAGCCGCACATAGACTGCCGCCACGTTCTGTTACGCCAGTCTATGTAGGCCTAATGCTCACACACACGCATACATAGCATACATACAGCTGCAACACGCATTTTTGCAGCAGCAAAAAAAAATGGAAACAAAATCCTGACCCTTAGCAATGGCAGTGGACAGAACGTGGCGTCCGAGTGGCGCTTAGTTAATTAGTTTAGCATCATGTGCGTGTGTGTGTGTGTGTGTGTGTGTGTGTCTGCCTCTCTCTCTCTTTCTCTCTCTTTTATTCTCTGTCTGTTTCATTCAGTGTTAGTATTGCGTGTGGTATGCTGTGGTATCTTTTGCTGTCTGTGCTTGTCATTTGGCATCCAGTATTTTCGCTGGTCCTCTCACTGGCCTCTAGCGGCTTTAGCTGCCCCACTGCCGTGGCATATTGCGTGTGTGTGTGTGTGTGTGTGTGTTTGCTGTCAGCGACGCATCAACAACGACAACTCGCAATTTTTGGTTCTCACTGTTTGGTAAATGCGAGCTTCAATTACAACTGAACAAATGCTTGTCGCAGTAGCAGTAGAAGCAGCAACTGCAACTGCAACTAGCACGAGCAGCATTCAAACAACTTCAACGAGACAACTGTGAACACTCTGCTGCCATTATTTACTCTGCAAGTTGACGCATTGGATTTGAATTTTGGATGGAGGGAAAAACTTTAAAGCAGCTTATTAGGCAAGAGTTACGCCTAGCAACGGCATAGCTGCTAATTAGACAACGTCAACAATGAGAGTTGCCAGATCTTAAAATAAAATATCAGTAAAAAAAAAAATAAAGATCACTTCGTGCTGCACGATAAATCAACGAAATGTTATTGCAGAAGTAAAATTTTCAAGCGATTTACGCAGGAGAGAAGAAAAAAAAATGTTTTTTGGAAATTTGATTATTTTACGATTGTCGTAAAAAGCGCTTGTGAATAATGCAGCATGTTAACAGCAATTTGAAATTTAATTTTTAAAGCTGTTACCAAAGGCTATGGCTATGGCAACAGCTTCATCATCAACCCACACATACACATACACATACAGAGAAACCTTAACAATAACAGCAGCAGTAGCAGCAGCAGCATAAGAAGAAGAAGAAGATGAGAAAGCGTTGCCCATAGTGTGAAACTTTTATGTTTTGTGAAAACATTACCTAAAGCCCATTTGCAGCAGTCGCTCGAACACGGCCCACACGGCCCACACGCCCACAACCAACAACAGCAGGGACTAAGCAATTCCCTGGGGTGTATTTTGAAGAGCAGCAGCAGTAGGAGCAGCAGCAGTAGCTAGCCATGACAGAGAACGAGCAGTAAAAGACTAGAAAGAGAAACCTTTTGCTCGATGGACCCAAGATGCCAAGATGCCCAGCAAAAGCAACCGCTCCCACAGCTCATACATACAGCACTAGTCGCAGCACCAGTCGCCAGCATTCACTGAGTAAGCATTAAAAATTGATGAGTTCTTAATTTGTGCTACGCTGCCACTGCCACTGCCACTGTACGCTGCGTGCTCTCATTCTATGATGCTTAGCCTTCTAGTTCGTTCTACTGCTACTTCTTTGGCATATTGAAAATAGATTAAGTTCTATTATTTGCAGTCATGATGTGGATTAGCACGGACACTTGAGGAAAAGGACGAAACTTTTTCGCTATTTTGTGATGCTCCCATTGCCTTTGCCTTTGCCTTTGCCGTTGCCATTGCCATTGCCATTGCCTGTTGTTGCCTTTATAAACGTCATCATTAATCATGCTGACAAGGGCTGTGTGTTCGGATTTTCATTTTATGTGTTTGCCAAAGTATTGCCAAAGCCTCTAAGAATTTTGTTTTCTCTATTTTTTTTTTCGTTTTTCGTTTTTTTTTTTTTGCCTTTTGTTTGTTTGGTTGCTGCTGCTGCTGCTGTGAGTTCAAGTTTGTTTATTTAATTTATGTGCCTAACTTACGCACAATTTTAGTTAGAACTAACTAAACACGCACACTAACACACACACACACACACACACATAGATGTAGTTGAATTTTTGTAAGTTATTTATGCGCATCGCGCATCGACTAATTGCAATTTCCGCGCGCAGTCGCAAAATGTTGCACAATTTATTGCATAGTTTTGTCGAGCTATTTTTTTTTTTTTGCTTCTTTTTTTTTGCCGTAACTCAATAAAATTTTGCAGCTCTACACACACACACACACACACACATACAAATACCAAATACATATTTGCTAGAATTGGTCTAAAACTGTGACAGAGCATAGATTTTTCTGCTTTGGTTTTTAGCTACAGGCATAACAATGTATTATACTCTATCTATGAGTATATGAATGCTGTTGTACAACATGTTGCACAAATTTTAATTTTAGTTAATTTTTATAATATTTTTTCAAGAATTTTTAAGAATTTTAAAATTTTGTTTCATTTTATTGGCAAAAATTATTAAATATTTCTAAAAAAAAAAATTATTATAGTTTTATTTATTTATAATATTTTTGTTTATATTATTTATATATTTAATACAAAAAAAAATTGTTTATATATTTTTTTTAAATTTTTTTAAGATAAAATTTCAATTTATGTCACTTAGTTATTAAATTATTTAATTTTAAAATATTGAATTTTAAAATATTTCCAATAAATTAAATAATTAAGAATTTAAAGAGTTTATTCTTCGATTCAAAAATAATAATTCTCAAATTTTTTTTTATAATAACTCAGAAAATAAAAATTTATATATAAATTTTTTTTTTACAGATATTTTTCAAGCTTAAGTTGAAATTTCTTTTGATTTTTCAATAATTAAATATTCCAATTAAATAGTAAATATTTTCTAAAACTTGTAATAAATTAAATTAAATTAAAAAAAAAATAATTCAATAAAAAATTAAATTAAAAAAAAATTAAATAGAAAATTAAATTAAATAAATAAATAAAATAAAATTGAAAAAAAATAAAAATAAAATTGAAAAAATTGCAGCTGAAAGTGTATTGAAATGTCGTTAATGTAAGTGTTAGAAAATTGCTTGTTTATGGTAATTCCGTCAACAGAATTTGAATGCCGCGCACATGCAATCCAATGCATTCATCAAATTCATCAAATTGTGCACGGGCATTTTGTCAGAATTTGCACATGGTAAATTTAACAGATCGTTTCTGATTTTGCAATTTTGTATGTGTTCCATATATATGTACGTGTGTGTGTGTGTGTGTGTCAATGGATTTGCTGCCTAAGATTCAAATTTACCATTTACCATCAAGTACTATTTCCTGTGCAGTTGCATAGCAACTGTCTCTTTCTCTCTCTCCCATTCTCTTTCTCTCTCTCTCTCTCTCACTCTCTGGCAATCTAACTGTAATTGTAACTGTTACTGGCATTTTGTAAAATTTAATTAAGAATTTTATTTCAATTTTATTGACTTCATCAGCCGCTCGCTCAGCTAATTATCCAATTTGAAAGGGATTCTCTCGCTCCAACAGCTGCACTTCACTTCACTTCATCAATAACATTTTATTTTATTTTTCTTGTTTTTGTTGTTATTGCATTTTTTGTTGTGCATATTTTTATTCAATAATATTTTTGTAATTAGCTTGGCACGCATTTAATTTGGAAATTTAATTAGTGCAAACAAGAATGCGGTTTGTTTATGAATTCATAATGCAAAAACTTGTCAAAGTTTTTTTTTTTTTTTTTTGCTCTTCTCATTTTTATTTTTTTGTATTTATTTTTTTTTATTCCTCTATATTTATGTAATAAGTATTTGCATTTGTTTGTTTACATTATTGTTTTTTTTTTTTTTGTATTTATATTTTTAATAATTTTTTTTTATCTGTCGCTAATTATGAGCGACATAATGCGCTTGTCATGCCGCTTGTTATTAGCCTGTAATTTCATTTTTTTTTTTTATTATTTTTTTCCTTCTCACATACATATATATCGTATATTAAATATATTTATGTATATAAAGTTTATTGATTTTGTAAATAAGTATTTGAATAATTCATTAGACATTTTGCCTGGCTGATGGGTAATTGGCTATTCGCAGCTATTTGTCTGTCAGCATTGTCTCTGCTTATTATTGCCGACACACACACACATTTATCTATGCTATAAAATGCATTACAATATCCAATGTCATAATATATTTAATGATGCTCGCCAAATATAAATTGAATATTGATAGATTTTATATACATATATATTTATTTTAATTTATTTTATTTACATTTCTATACTCTTACAGAGTATAAAAGCATTATACGGCAATTTTAATGCTACTTGATTTATTAAATGCTTAAAGTTGCATATAAGTTGCAATGTGATGCTACAGATAATTATATCATATAGCTGCCAAAGAAATGATTGATTAAAAATTAAACATTTGCCTGAATAACTTTATTTTTGTGTGTTAAACCAATTAGCTGAGACTTACTGCAATGAAGTTTCGTATTGCCTAATACATGTCTGTCAAAGTTGACTTAAATTGAGCATATATATGATAATATAAGAAATATAAGAAGCAGTTGTCTGAGTTTTGATATGAACAACTTTTCAATGGAATATTCGGTGAGTTAAAATTTAATTTTCTTTCTTGATTTCTTTTGTCGTTTTCTTTTTCATTTAATATTGATTTTAATAATTTTTATTTTTAATTATTTTTTAAAATTATTAATTATCATGTATTTACATTTATATATAATTTATATATAATTTATATTTATTTATATTTATTTATCATTTATTTTTATTTATTTATATTTATTTATCATTTATTTATATTTATTTATATTTATTTATATTTATTTATATTTATTTATATTTATTTATATTTATTTATATTTATTTATATTTATTTATATTTATTTATATTTATTTATATTTATTTATATTTATTTATATTTATTTATATTTATTTATATTTATTTATATTTATTTATATTTATTTATATTTATTTATATTTATTTATATTTATTTATATTTATTTATATTTATTTATATTTATTTATATTTATTTATTTTTTGTATGCATATTTATAAGCAGACATAGCTTGAATCTGAAACACATTTCATTTTAATGCGTCTTAAGAATATCTTTTATACATATATTATATTTATATATAAAAATCTCGTTTATTATTTATCTCTAAATATATAGAAAACATGCTAAACAATCGAGTTTTTAATTAAATTTCCTAAATCATTTTTTTTTTATACATTCTTTGGTTTTTTTTTGTTTTTTTTTCAAAATATTCTTTAATTAGTTGAACATTGCGTCAGCTAGACTTTAGCTTTTTCTAGCTTGATTTGCCTTGACTTTGGCTTGGGCTTTAGCTTTAGCTTTGGCTTTGACTTTGGCATTTGCTTTGAGGCAATGAGAGAAAAGTGTGTGAAAGAAAGAGTGAGAGTGTGAGAAAGACTTTTTGCACACAGCATCGAAAAACACAATAAATGTCGAAAACTTTCAACGCCACAATAAGGCATTGCGTGTGGTATAAGCTTTATTTATTTGCTGGCCATAAATAACGCTTAACGCATCTAAATCTTGAACTTTGTGTGTACGAATTCTGTGCTGGCTGACTGGCTGCTGTTTCTTTTGCTTCAAGCTTCCAGTTTCCAGCTTCAGTTTGAGTTGGAGTTTTCTTCTTTTTTTTTTTGGTAAGTTTGAGTTGTTTACCCGGCTAAGGCTAACTCGACAAGGCTTAAAATGTGGACATGCCTGTGCTTCTGCTGCTGTTGCCTTATTGTGTTACCTTCTGTTGTCGTCTGGGCTCAACTCATTGCGCATTCGAAAGTTAAAAGTTAGAAAACAATACAACAACAACAACAACAACAGCAATTGTACTTGCTCTGTTGCACTGCTTTTTATTTTTATTTTTATTTATTTTTTTTTATTTTTTTGTCGCTGCTGTTGCGCTTGAGATTTATGAGCAACGTTTAAGTTGCCGTTTTTTTTGTGATTTTTTTTTGCGGTAACGTTTTAGCAATTGTTTTTTTTTTCCTTTTTAAGTGTGCAATCAATACCCTGTAAAAATGAACTGAAATTAAGTATTTGTTTTTTTAGTTTGTGCATTTCGTTTATGAATCTTAGCAAAGTCTTGCAATGAGTATTTATAGCCTGTCACCGGGCAAGTTTCAAGGCTTAATTCTCTTTGTCCAAATATATTTTTCATATATATATTTATATATATATATATATATATATATATATATATATATATATATATTTTTTTTTCATTTTCTCTCTTTCTTTTCTATTTTGCTGTCTTTTTTTTCTATTTTTTTTTTCTTCTAACATTCTTTATTTTTTTCATTCTCTCTCTCTCTCTCTTTCTCTGTCTAACTCTCTCTAACTTTTTCTTTCATTTCCCGTCTCTCTAACACTTTCTCTTTGTCAGTTTCTCTCAGTTTATCTAAGTTTATCTCTGTCAAACCTTTTCTTTCTTCTTCTCTCACATAATGTCTATGACTTTGCCACGCTCTCTGTCTCTCACACTCACTCTCACACATTATCTCACTTTGACACTCTGTACCTCTGTCTCTTTCTCTTACTCTCATTATTATTTTCTATTATTTTCTATGCCTCTCACTTTTACTTTCTTTCTGTTTTACTGTCTCTCTCTCTCTCTCACTCTCTCTCTCTCATTCACAATCGTTGCCCTACTCTATATTTCTATCTCTGCTGCAAACTCTTTTCTTTCACTCTGTCTCCCCGTCATTCATTTGTTCTAGCCTTTTCTGTCTTATTTTGTCTCTTTCTCTCTCTTTTATTTTCCCTCTCTCTCTCTCTTTCTCTCGCTCACTGTAGCAGAAACTTGCATATGTCTCTGCCAGTTGATCTTTTGAGTCGCTTTTGCAGCTGTTTGTTCGTTTGTTTTAGACGTTGCCATAGCCGCTTCTGTTGCCGTTGCTGTTGTTGCGGCTTGACGCGCAAGCATTTTGTTGCTGCAAGAATGCACACACTAAGTAAACACATACACAAATAAACACACACACAGACACACACACACTTATACATACACATATTCATACACCTAAAGCGTTTTGGTTTTAGACGCCTTTCATTTGCTGTCATGTTGTTTTGCTAGCGTTGCTGCTGCTGCTGCCAGAACTCTGCCTGCTGCCAAAAACCAAAAGTATATAAAAAAAACTTCTTTTGCTCTTTCTCTCTCTGTGTGTGTGTGTGCCGCGCCCATATTGGCCATATATGTGTATAACACACACACACAAACACACACAAGCATTGTGATAAATGCAAACACAGCAGAACACAGCATACATTGCCTTAACCTTAACCAATGTCAGTTTTGGCACCTACAACGCAACAACAACAACAACAACAAATTTTTCTTTGTTTATTTGTTGTTGTTGTTGTTTTTTTTCTACTGTTCTTTGCGTCCTTCGCATATTTTTGTTTGGCAACCCAAAAACTGTTGTCGACATGAAGCAGCATTGCTTGACGAGCTGGGCGGGCCACTGACAGTGGGCGGTGGAAGAAGAAGAAGAAGTAGAAATTGTTGGGTCAGTGAAAGTGTAGAAACATTTTTGGCGGCTTCATTTTGATGCGCGTCCTTTTGCTCACTAAAGCTTTGCTCAGCCATCCATGTGTCTTCATGTGTGTGTTTGTATATGTATGTGTATGTGTATGTGTGTACTTTGCTCACAAATTAACATATAAATTGATTTTTGCAAAGAAGAAAGAAAAAACACAGAGAAAAGTGTTGAGCGTGTTCGAGATTGTTGTGTGAAATTGTTGTCAATGCGCTTGTCTTTCTACATGGCATGTGGCGTGTGGCGTGTAGCATGTAGCGTGTGGCATGAGCTTTTGTTATGTCGTAAGACACAAATGACAATGCTTGACAACTTGTAAAATTTACAAAGTATTTTGCGGCAATTTGTTTGTAGACAATTAAAGTCGAAGCAGCAACAGCAACAGCAGCAGCAACAGCAGCAGTATTTGAATTTATTTGTGAATAAATACGAATAAATGTGAATGCATGTGAAATGCATTGTGAATGTCTGTCACACAAAACAATTTTCATTTTATTTTTATTTTTTTGCATTTCATTTTGCAAGCAATTTAACTATTTTTTTTTTTTTTTAGAATTTTTTTGATTGGTTTTTTTTTTGTGTTTTGTATTTTCTCCATTTGAAGATTTGGCAAATGCTGCTAAAAACTTTACTTGTATCTTTTGCATAGCAGTGAATGTGAAGAGTAAAAAGAGAGAGAGAGTGAGAGAGAGTGAGAGAGAGAGAGAGAGAGAGAGAGAGAATAGGGGAAAGAGTTAGAGGACAAGGCAAGGCAAGGCATTTGGCAAATTGTTTAGCTAGTAAATCCTTTTTTGCGCCTGCTTGACAGGCCAGGCTAACAGACAGTCAGACAGGCAGACTGGCAGAGAGACAGGCAAACTGTTCTAGCCAGTCTCATGGTTGCTGCCTGTAGCGCAACTAGGTCAAGTGAATATTGTATCTATGGCAGAGCGTAAAAACAGTGAAAGCAGCGGTAAGCGGTAAGCAAGCAGCAGGCAACGGCAGCAAGAGAGTTGAGTTAGAGCTTAGACTTATTATTGTTGAGATAAGGCTGCAATAGTTATCTTTAAAATAACCACAAAATCCATTTGAATTATACAACAAAAGCAGCAACAGTAACAGCAATAACATCAACAGCAGCAGCAACAGCAATAACAACAGCAACAGCAGCAACAGCAATAGCAATAACAACAGCAACAGCAGCAGGCTATCTCACACTCTCACTCTCTCTGCACTCAAGTTTGTTGTATGTATATATTTTGGGCCAAAGCCTTTGGTCAAGTTAATTACACTTAATACGTTAGGTAAAGTGTGCAGTATATATACATATATATATATATGTGTGTGTGTGTGTATATATATATATTTGTATTTGTGGCACTTTTGCCTATGAGCAGAGAAATTTTGTTTGAACAATCTCCTGTGTCTCTCTGTCTGTGTGTTGGTTGCGCGCCTCAGCTGGCCCCCAAGTTACGGATAGCAGCATCTGTTTGTTTGTTTGTTTGTTTGTACATTTTATGCGGCCAGGTGTCGTTTTCTACTCTCTGTCTATGTATATGTCTGCCCGCCTGCCTGCTGCCTGCTTGCCTGCCTGCTGTTAAATACCTTGCCAAATATTTAAGAGTAATCATTGGTCATTGTTCAGTCGCATGTGAAAGTGTGACACAACAACAGCAACAACAACAACAATGACAACGACAACAGCAAAATCAAAAGCAATAGCAGCAACAGCAGCAGTAGCAACAACAGCAGCAGTAACAACAGCAACAACAATAACAACGACAGCAGCAACAGCAACTATAGCTGCTGCTGTAATCAATATTCAATGGGCAAGAAAATCTGCCTAGAAAATAAATTGCAATTTCTATTTTTTTCAGCTCTTAATTTTATTAAAAAAAAATTTATTTCTATTTTAAATTTTGATAAAATTTTTTTTAAAAATTAGTTTTTGCATTTGCTTGCTAAGCTCAATCAGCATTTCACGGAATTTGTTTTTCAATTTTCGGCTATCAAAAATTATAGCTGCAAAATTTTTAATGCGATTTTTTTTTCAATTTAAAAATTTGAAAATTTAAATTTATTTTTGAATTTTTAAATTAAATTTTTTAATTAATTATTATTAATTTTTAATTTTTTATTTACAAACCACAATAATCCGATATAAAATAGTATTTTTATATATATATTTTGTTTATATTATTTTATTTTAAAATTTGCTTGAAATTTATTTAATTAATTTTTTTTTTGTATTTTTAATTAATTTTATTTATTTTTCATTAAATTAGCGTTTTTCCAATTTTTGGAATCAAAAAATATATTTCGAGTTTATTTTTTTTATTTTTTTATTTTTCTTTAATTTTAAAATTAATTTTTATTTGAATTTTTTTTTTTAACTTGAAATTTTTTTTTAAATATATTTATTTTTTATTTATTATTAATTAATTTTATTTATTTTTGATTTAGCGTTTTTCCAGGCATCTAATCCAATTTTTGGATTAAAAAAATATATTTGGAATTTATTTTTTTTTAATTTTTTTATTTATTTTTGAGTATTTTTTTTTTTACAAATCAATCGAAATTCAATGAAAATAACTAACAAAAACAGCAGCACAAATAATACAATAGACTTTCTCTCCTCCTTTCTCTCTCTCTTTCTCTCTTTTACTATTCACTAGCTGAGAGTTTTGTGCGAGTTAAAAGTTGTGTCGACGGGGCAGCAACAAATTGATTTATCAAAAAGAGTCACATTAAAAATTGACAACACAACAAATTGAAGATGGCAGAACACGTGTATAGTCAACGGGGACACACACAACAAAACTTCAAGTTGTAGATAAAAACGACAACGACAACGACGACGACGACGACGAAGGCAACGCTGACCCTCATGACATTATCCTTTTGCCTGCGCTGCCGTCTGATGTGTTTTTGTTAGCAAGTCTCAACTAGTGTTTTCACTCACTCTCTCTCGCTCTCTCTCATTCACTCTTTCTCTGTTTATTATCAATATTTAATGAGTTTGAATTAATTTTAAAACATTTCGACAGCTGGCGGCACGCTTCAATCTAACTTTCGTTTTTCTTTTATTTTATTTTATTTTATTTTACATTTTTTTCTTTTTTTTTTTTTGACCATTTAAGTTTATCTAGTTTGACATATTTTCGCATTCCCCTTGTACTAACCCCCCCCCCCCAAAAAAAAAAAAAACAAGAAGAACTTTCAGCTCAATAGTTCATACTCTCTCTCTTGTTCTGCTTCTCTGACTCTTCGTATCTTTTGCTTTTTGACCATTTTATTAGTTATGCAAATTAATGTGCGTCCATGCGTTAGCTGAACGTGTGTGCATATTTAATTTTTAATATATTTTCTATGGTTTTTTTACTCCAATTCTCTGCCACTTTTCGCAAAATCTACGTCCCTTCCGTTTTTTTTTTCCTTCCTCTTATATTAGTTTACAACTGTTGTTTGTCATTTTCATTTGTATTTCATGCACATGGCGTATGATGGAAATGGAATCCAAAATCATAATAATTGAGGGACACAGCTCTTGTCTTCCCCTGCCTTTGCTTTACCAACACACAAGGGCCAAGTTTTGTAACTTTTTGAATGCTTATTTAAGCAACTTAACTAAGATTTTCTCGTAATTGGATAAGTTTTTCAAATGTTTATTAGCTAAAAACTTATATAAAGTGTTGCTTGCCTGCTTGTCTGCTTGCCTTGCCTTGCGTATCAATGTTTAAACAGAATTCTATGGAAAATCATAATAAATGCTAAACAACTGCAATTGCTGCTCAAAAGTTTACAACGTACAGATCTTCGCTATACACACACACAAACATGCGTACAGAAACGATAGTTTGCGATACTATATGCAGTATGTCATAGTGTTAGATCTAATTTTAGACAATAATTTTAAGATTTACATTTGAAATTCTTATGTCTTTTATACGATAGTTTGCGATAGTATACGATAGTATTTTTGCATATACTTTGAATTTTCCTTTGAGTTTAAGTAAATTTATTAAAAACGGTTTATACAAAGTTTATGATAGTTTATGATTGAGCTAAGCTCTCAGTTGATGATAGTAAACGATAGTTTATAAAAAACCAACGATATTATTTTATATATTTGCTGAGACTTGCTGTACAGACATGCTATCGTATACTATCGCATATTATTACAACTGCAACTGTATATTTTCATGTCTTACACAGATATAAGCTTTCAGTTGACGATAGTAAACGATAGTTCATATTATTTATGTAGTTTCGAGGCCTCACTTGGTTCAGTAAAAACTTTTACTATCGTTATTATCGCCTACTATTCCCACAACTGTCTGTTTTCATGTATTACACATGGCTAAGCTCTCAGTTGACGATAGTAAACGATAGTTTATAAAAAAACTAACGATATTATTTATGCATTTGCTGTGACTCGCCGTACAGACAAGCTACAGTATACTATCGCATATTATAACTGCAATTGTCTGTTCACAGGGCTGAGTTCCCTTTTCGCGATAGTAAACGATAGTTTATAATGGTATATGATATTATTTATGTTGTTTCTGAGCCTCATTTAATTCAGTATATACTTTTTAGACTTACTATCGCATACTATTCCCCGCAACTGTCAGTATTCATGTCTTACACATGGCTAAGCTTACAGTTAACGATAGTAAACGATAGTTGATAATAGTATATGCTATTATTTATGTATTTCTAAGCCTCGCTTGGTTTAGTATATATTTTTAAACTTACTATCACATACTATCGCATACTATTCCCCGCAAATGTCAGTATTCATGTCTTACACATGGCTAAGCTTACAGTTAACGATAGTTGATAATAGTATATGCTATTATTTATGTATTTCTAAGCCTATCGATTTATAAACTTACTAACGCATACTATCGTATACTATCGTATACTATCGCATACTATCGTATAATATCGCATACTATTCCCACAACTGTCAGTATTCATGTCTTACACATAGCTAAGCTTCCAGTTAACGATAGTAAACGATAGTTGATAATAGTATATGATATTATTTATGTATTTCTAAGCCTATCTATTTATAAATTTACTATCGCATACTATCGTATACTATCGCATACTATTCCCACAACTGTTTGTTTTCATGTCTTACAAAGCTCTAAGCTTAAAGTTAACGATAGTAAACGATTGTCTATATACGTAACACTTTCCTAGCCTTGAGCAATACACACACACAATAAACTTACAACTTAACTTCTAAACCTCTGCTAGTCTTGACATAGTTGTCAATCTATGTCCATGAGATTATGTTTGCTATATCAAATTATTAGATTAAAATTATAACAAAATGATGTTTGTAGAGAATATGAAAGAGAGAGAGAGAGAGAGAGAGAAATGGACAAAATGCAAATATTATTTATGTATACAAGTTACGCCTTTGGGGGGAGTAAAGACTCTAACAATATTCTAGGTCAATAATTAAGCTCATCGATTACAAGTATATAATATTATACTACACAGAGAATGAGACAGGGAGAGAGAGAGAGAGAAAGAGAGAGACACTCATGCATAAGCTTGAAGTCATCTACATTTTATGCACAGTCATTTCCTAAACACATAGAGAAACATTTTATAACAAGCATTAATTTTGGTTAATAACTTTATAAGGGAAACTAATGCATGATCTAGAGCAGCAGCAAAAGGCAACCTTAGCTCACACACAGACACACACACACACACACACAGAGAGACACATTAAGCGTATCAAATACTTACGCATAAGGCAGCAGCAGCAACAGCAGCAGCAGCAGAGCAGCAGCAGCAACTCAAACGCCTCTGCACACCATTGGCTCAACATTTTTCACACAATATTTTTAGCCAGTGACTAGATTGTTGGCTTGTATCTACTTTCGGCCTACAACACACACACACACACACACACGCACACATAGACCCAAGGCAGACCCAAGGCTGTTAAGGCATAAAATAGAATTGAAATAAGCATACGATAAGCTCAATTTGTGCGCAGCTTTAGTGGCGCATTAGCCATACATAAAGCAAAGATAGACGCCATATAAACTGACTGCATATGTAGCTATATGTGTGTGTGTGTGTGATGTGTGTGTGTGTGTTGATGTGTGCGTCACTTCCGCTTGTAATTGTAGTTACAATGTCACAATCACCAGACCATATAAACGCAGGCAAACAACATTGAAGACCAAGAGCAGCAGCAGCAACAGCAGCAGCAGCAGTAAGACGTCAGCAGCACAGAGCACGTACAGACAGACAGACATATAGAAACATAAACAACATGCAGACTGAGCGAAAGACAGTGACAGAGCGAGAGAGACAGATAGAGAGAGAGAGAGAAAGAGACAGCGTCACATGCTCATCTAGTGAGTGTTTTTAGACTTGACTGCATAGTCTTGCTTTCTTGCTGCTGTTGCTGCTGTTGCTGTTGCTGCTATTGCTGCTGTCCGTCGCTTGCTATTGCTCTGGCAGTGTATGTGTTTGTGTCGCTTTTAAGTGGCACAAACAGTCGCCCACTTTGGGCGCTTTATTAGCAAAGTGAAACTTAGACAATGCTTTTGGCCACTCGCACAATTCTCTCGCAATGCTCAGAACGCCTCCGCCTTCATCTACACTTGCGCCTCCTTGTGAATCAGAATCTCAATCTCTGTGCAAGCTGCTTTGAGCTCTGCTCGCATTTGCCACTTGCCACTTTTATAAGTAGCCATACATACATATCACACAGACACTGAGACATAGAAAGAGATAGAGAGAGTGAGAGAGAGAGACAGCCACAAGCAAGCAGCATTGCCTTGGTAATATTTACAAGTCACTTGTTTTTATGCCTACATTAATTATGCGCGCCTCTTGCCTTTCGTTCTTATTTTTTTTTTTTGGTGCTTGTCTTTGATTTTGATGCCATTGCCACAATTCCTTGAAGGGCTTTTGGTTTTGGGTTTCGTTCAGTGTATACTTTTTGTTGTTATTGTTGTTATTTTTTTTTGCCTTGCTTGTGTCTTCATTTTGCTTTTCTTCTTTTTTTTTTCTACTTTATACTCGGCAGACAAAGTGTGCAGCGAGTATGATAAACTTGTGACATGTAGTTGATAGACAGCAGAAGGAAGTAAACTATCAACAGAATCAACAGTCAAGTTTGATTAGATCTCTGCGTCTGTATGCCTGACTGTCTGTTTCTTTCACACATCACAAAGATCTCGCCGATCATTTGCCATTTTCATTTTTTCTTCCATTCACTTTTAGCACTTGTCTACCGAGTATCTTGCAGTCGTGCTTAAGCATCATTGCTTGGTTTTTGGCTGCTGTGGCTGCTCTGACTGCTACTGCTGCTGTGGCTGCTACTGCTACTGCTGCTGTGGCTGCTACTGCTACTGCTGCTGTGCTGTCAACGCTGTCAACTCCCACACGCATCGACTGCGGCTGCTCGTATTTTTCTTGTTTTTACGCTTAAGCCCAAAGCTGCTTGTTCTTTCTTGTCTTTTCCTGCTGTTCTTCTGCTTCTTTTTCTTCTTCTTCTTCTACATATTCTGCTGCTTGCTGTTCTTGCTTTTGTTGTACAATAAATTTTTTTTTTTTTTTTTGGCACACATGTGTTTGCTTCACTCTACGCGCAATTTCTTTAAAATAACTCTGACTCTTAATTGGCTGCTGTGCTGTGCTGTGCTATGCTATGCTGTGAAAGGTTTTTTTCTGTTGCTGTTGCTGCTGCTGCTGCTGCGTGTTTCGCCTGCTCAATGCTCCACGTCTGCTGCTCAGTATGCTCATAAATGTCAGCCAGATCTCGACCTGCATAAACTGACCCAGTTGAGCTTCTATCTATTACTTCATCTCACACTTTCTTCTTCTCTCTCTCTTTCTCTCTCACTCTCTCTCTTAGTCTTTGTCACTTGCTCTTGCTCACTTGGCACTTTAATGGAATTATTGCGCAGTGAAACGTGTAATGCGTCAGCCTCAACGCGTCTGTTCATTTCTTTTTTTTATACATTTTTTTTAAGTAAAAGTCAAGCAAGTTTCTCTACAGTTGCTGTAACTTTTGGCCTTGTCTTTTACTTCTACTTCTACTGCTTTCATATGCATTTTTTGGCAGCCATTGCGTATACGTAATATATATATATATATATATATCTGTTGAGCTTAAATTGAATCATTATATGCGCTAGATTTAAATGTAATTCTTTAATTCGACTTTCTGTTTGTTTTTAATACTAGCTACCCATGGGGCGCTGACGCCATAATAGAAACCTTAAATAAAAAAAAAAAATATGTATAAAAAAAAATTTTAAAAAATTAAAAAAGTTTTTAAATTAATGCAAAAAAATTAAATGAAAAAAAAAATATATAAAAAAAATAATAAATTAAAAAAAAAATTAAAAAGAATTTTTAAAATTAAATAAAAAAAAATTTAAAATTTAATGAAAAAAAAATATAAAAAAAAATAAATGAAAAAGAAATATAAAAAAATTTAAAATTAAATGAAAAAAATTTAAATTAAATGAAAAAAAATATATAAAAAATATTTAAATTAAAAAAAATAAATTTAAAATTAAATGAAACAAAAATTTAAAATTAAATGAAAAAAAAAATTTAAATTAAATGAAAAAAAAAATATAAAAAATATTTAAATTAAAAAAAAAAAATTTAAAATTAAATGAAAAAAAAATTTAAAATTAAATGCAAAAAAAAAAATTAAATTAAAATAAAATAATTTAAAAAATAAAATAAAAATTATTTTACATTTCATTGAAAATAAGTTAGTCTCAAATGTTTTTTTTAAATATATTTACAACATATAACTAATAAATATATAGAGCAATATATTAGAAATAAATATAAAAAAAATTTTAAATTTAAATTTATTTTAAAAATAAAATAAATAAAATCAGTTAATTATACTGCTGCTGCTTAAGCTATTGTAGATTTCCTTAATTAATTTTTTTTTTGTGCATTTGCCTTTGCTTCTGCCTCTATCTCTCTCTCTCTGTCTCAGTCTCTGACTCTGACTTTACATCTGCCGCTGTCTCTTTCTCCATTTTTACCTCTCTGTCAGTCTTCCTCTCTGTAGCTGCCGCTTTCTCTATATTTTTTTCCCATCTAAATTCCATTTTAATCACTTTCTATATCCGCTTTCTGCTTGCTGTTACTGCTGCTACTGCT
>JBAMBR010006735.1:0-11987 GCA_037044475.1 Zaprionus obscuricornis | reverse complement strand
TATTGCAAGTGCAACTGTTGCTGTTGCTAGCCTTGTTGTTAGCCTCGTTAAGGTTTAGAGATCGAATAACATATAGAATTAAATTATCGAGGCCATTTAGGAAAAATATACACGCATAACATCGGTGAAGGGTTTCCGGCATAATGGACATTTTGTTACAGATGATGCACATTTGGCACATGCAACAACATGGCCGCATGGTAAAAATGCTGTATTGTATTCGGCGCCATAACATATTTTGCATAATTTCTCTTCTGGTATCGATGCAACGGTATTGCTTACGCTGCTCACATCCTCGCTGCTGTTGCTTTGTGTTACAATTTTGTCGTAAATACGTGTGGCAGCTGTTGCTGCAATAGATGTTGCACAGCTGCTGTTGTTGTCGCTGCTGTTGTTGTTGTCGCTGCTGTTGCCATTGACTGTTACTGCTGCTGCTGTTGTTGTGGTTGCAATGCTTGCATTTGATGTTGTTTCTGGTATTATCGTTGCATTGCTGCTGATTGAACTGCTTGCTGATGACTCGTTTTCGACACTGCTTGCTAATGTTACATTTTCCACACTGCTTGCTGGAGCTGGAGCTGTTGATGATGTTGATGATGCTGATGATGCTGCTGCTGCTGTTGCAGTATTTTGCTTTAATTTTATTGCATCGATATAATTTTGACCCTTGATAAGCTTGACAAAACGGCAATGACTTAACCAAAGTGCATGCTGTTCCCATGGCTCGTCGTTGTCGTCCCAATCCTTTAGACCGCCACCGCAACTGAAACAACGAACACGATCGCCAACGCCCGTATAAAAGAAACCCGCTTCCGCTAATTGATCGGGTTTTGGACGCATATTGCGTGGCCAATCGGCATAAGTACGTACACGTGATGTTTCAATGGCATATTCCGGATATTCTGGATAATAATTTCCACCATTTGATGAACCATTTGAACTTAATGGTAAACATGGTAAATCATTCTGCTGTTGCTGTTGTTGCAATTGTTGCTGTTGTGGCATTGGTAAACCATTATGCATTGTTGGTACAATTATCATTGAAGCATTATTGCCAACAACATTATTACCAATAACATTTGATGATAATGTAATGCCATTTCCCATTATTGATTCAACATGTTGTCCTGCTGTATGTCCTTCAGAATATGCATTTGGACGTATATTAATATTTAATTCAGCAATATCATTACTACCACATATATCAATACTACGCGGTGGCAATATACAATCCAATATATCAGCATTTATTGGCACATTATTTGTTGTACGGCGACGTAATAACGGACAATTTGGTGAAAAGCGTAAATGTTCAGGTACTGGTTGATCATCACGATCCCAACGACCAATTTCAACTTCACAAAAATAACATTTCACTTTATCATCTTCATTGGTAAAAAACATACCAGTTAATGCCAATACATTTTTATCTAACCAATTTAATGGCCAATTATCATATGTTCGTAAACGTTCATCTTCACGATGATATTTATCATTCATTCTATTCACAATATATCTTTTTATATGCAATGATGATGTTGGTGATGTTGGCGATGTCGATGATGATGATGATGATCCGCTATTATCCACTTGATCAACTATTGTTAATGTTGTTGTTGTTGTTCCAATACCGCCACCAATGCCACCAAATGCTAAGTTACTACTACTAAATGTTTCAAATCTTGATTTCGTTGCAACATTTGCCATTTTTATTTAGTTGTTGTTGTTTCTCGTCTTTGTTTATTATAATTTTTTTATTAAGTTTTAATTCAGACTGCAAAGAAACAGAGAAAAAAAATATTAAATTAATAAAATATATATTGTCAATAATTATTAGAAATTATTATAAAAGTAAATTTTACTATGAAATTTATATGCGATATATATATATATATATATCGCTATCTCTCTGTCTCTCTCTCTCTTGCTCCTTTCACTTCCTTAGTAGGCACAACGCCTAGGAGCGTTTAGCAGAGAATTCTATTATTCCAACGTGTCCCATCATCATCAGCACTGAGCACACTGAACTTACTGAATGCAAAACAACTGTTGTGGCGCCTTTAAAGCCTTTAACATTTATCGCTGTACTAATATTTATTTGTTTCATATATTTTACAAGCGCTGAATCATAACTGTACGATAAGACTCTCTCATGCTCTCTCTCTCTCTCTTACACAAATATATATAATTTATTTATCCATGAGTGTACTTATATTTTGTAATTAATATATATATATATATATTTTTTTTTTAATTTTGCATAAGCTTTTAATATTTATTTTTATTTTTTGAGCACTATTTGAATTTTCATTTTTTTTTTATTGCATAAGAAAATGAAATTTGAAATATTTGATAAGCATTATCATATAAATTAAAAACATGTATTTATATATATATATATATATATATATATATGTGCTTTCACCTTTGTTTTGCGTGTAAAAGTCTAAAAAGCGATAAGAAATAATTATATTTTATATTATATATTATACTGATTGACGTATACAAAGTAAAGCAGTGTAGAGCAGCAGCAGGCAATGCAGTAGCATCCCCTTTATAATTAAAGCAAGCAGTGCATCATCTCACAATGGCAGCAACCATACACACTGTATATCTGTCTCACTCTTATACATTATATGACAGGCGACAAAATATGCAGAAGGGTTTTTTTTTTTTTTTTTTTTTTTTGTATCTTTTCTTTTGCTGTGAGAAGTTGTAAAAAAGGGTTGTTTGCTTTTTTTTCATTTTTATTTATTTTTTTTTTTATTATTTTTTTTTTTTTAATACAAATTCTGCGTATAGTACAACCTTTTAGTAGAATAGTACAAATATGCGCGCGCGTGTAAAGTGTAGTATAAATTGTATAAAGATTATTAAAGTTATTGTCCGGAATTAATGTGCCATAATGTCCGGTATTTAACTTATGACTATCAACCGTTGACTACTTATCAACACCTTTTTCTAGGAATTGAGATAATGTGTATGTGTGTGTGTGTGTATTTATTAGTCAAAGTATTTAATTTAAAAAATTGTTCATTTCATTCCTTTAAGGCATTCAACTATTTCTTGGTGGTCTTGTTCCTCTTGTTATATTTCTTTATTTTTTTTAGTTTTTTTTTTTTTTATTTCCTTACTTCTCTCTCCTTGCAGGCAGCAAAGAGATTGTATAAGCAGTTTTTCGACATTTACTTTTGACAGGCTGAAGCAGCAAACAGCAAGCAGCAGACGCGGCCTACAGGCCAGCGCAAGCAGTACACAGAGTGGTGTGCGACGTTGAGGATACACATTGGTACAAAGTCCAAATTTTCCAAGCTCAGCAAGAATACAAGAAACCAGCCAGCCACAGCCAACAAACGCGCCAAACAATTGCAGCAGCAACAGCAGCAGCAGCAGCCTTACTTGACGATGGGGAAACAACTCACAGAGTACAGAGAGAGAGAGAGAGAGAGAGAGAGAGAAGGGGGGCTGGCTGGCTGGTAGGTGACGGTAGTTTGTGCTGCTGTTGCTGTTGGTCATACATAGCTGGCGCTGGCAATGTACTCGTGTGCTTGCCACGCTCTCTCTCTCTCTCTCTCTTCTCTCTCTCTCTCTCTCTCTCGCTTGCGACCCCTCTTAAACCTCCACACAGCAACTACTAACCACGAACAAATGCAACGAGGCGAACGGGCAAACTGTGAGAAAGTTTTTATGGAATGCAGTCAAACTACTAGAGGCAGCCGCAAGCAAGCAAGCAAGCAAGCAAAGCAAGCAGTTCGACAGCATAAAATAAAAGCAGTGCAAGCAGTAAATGCTATGACGATTGTGAGCGTATTCACGGCAAATGTGTACGAGTGTGATAGCAATAGTTACCACCAAAAACCATCAATGGAAAAACAACTATGCACAAATACATACATATATTATATATGTATGTACACACACACAGAGACATGCGCACACACAAATACACAAACCAATCAAACACATGCGCACGCATGGAAAGGAAAACAAAAAAAAACAAGGCGTAGAAAATGCAAAAATTAAGCAGAAGCAAAAAAAAGGGAAAAAGAGAAGAAAAAAAAAATATACATAAATAAAAAAAATAAAATAAAAACAAAAGGCAAATTGTAAATTACAAATTCCCAAGAGAAGGAAAACTTTGCTTCTGCGTTCGCCCACTGCTTGTAGGCAGAGTAGGCAGAGAGAGAGAGAGAGAGAGATAGATAATGTTTTGTTGTTTTCTGAAGTGGAGCAAGCAGTCGCTGACAGAAGCAACAGCAACAGCAGCAACAGCAGCAGCAGCAGTCGCTACCAGAAGATTTAGCTTGAGCAACAGACAAAGATGATAGCTTCGAGATGCTGTAGATTACTTTTGTTGTTGCTGCTGCTGCCTGCCTGCTGCTGCCTGCCTGCCTGCTGCTATTGCATTTGTTGTTGCTGTTGTTGCATCAATTGCACTGATACTGAAATTGTTGAGTTCATTTCTTTCTTTGTTACTGTTACTGTTTGTAAGTACAAAGTGCAGCGCAGAAGCTTGCAATTACAAATGCATTACTTCTGCTGCTGCTGCTGTTGCTGCTGCTGTAGTTGCAGTTTTTTTTTATTGTGAAATGGAATATGGAATATGTCTGTCTGTCTGTCTGTCTGCTGCACATTAACAATTGTAATTTCTCAACATTCATTGCATTTTACATTAAAATGCACTGCTTGCAAGCAGCAGCAGAAAACTTTCAAAGCAAAAGTTCAATGCTGCCAGAATGTCAAAAAAAAAACAATTTGCATTATAAACTTACCCCAGCTGCAGCTTTGCCTGCTGTTATTTCCTTTACGTAGAAGAGTATGTTTTTGTGTATTTTGCAAGCACTTATTGAACTCAATTAGAAAATCAATTGGAAAATGTTTTAATAAATTAAATTCCATGTATTTATAAATGTTAATACTAATGCTGCTGCTGCTGCTGCGTATGCGTCTATGCAACTTAAGATAGCAGCAAGAAATGTTAACTGACTGCAGCAAGTAGAAAGGGCCGCTCGGCCTCCCGAGCGCATGAATGACATGAGAACCCAGAAAAAAAAAAAAAATAGACAAACAGACAGACATACACACACAGACACACAGACACATAGCGTGGTGCATGGCAAAAGAAAAATCATAATCAAAGGCCAGACAGCAGATACAGCAAATGCAACAACAAGAAGAACGAGCAATACAGCCCAGGAGGCAAGGCAACAAACAGAAATACAACAACAAAGCGCACCATGCAACACACGACGACGACGACGAAGCCACGACGACGACGGCAACGAGTGAACCTAACGAGGCGCGTTGTGGAATGCAGTCCAAGCAACTTAACAAAATCCAAAACAAACCAACAAACAAACAGCAACTGGAGTTGCTAGTTTTTTGTTTTTGTTTTTTTCTGATTGGAAACCAAACCTTTAGCTGAGCTGTGCTCTGCGCTTACAACAAAGTTTTAATACTGTATGTGTGTGTGTGTGTCTGTGTGTTGTAAGTGAAGGTAACCACAGCTATCTACCAAAAGGTCTCACTGTATGTGTGTAAACTCAACACAAGACTGTGGGAAACTATTATAAATATTTTTTTACCATTCTTTTTCTGCTTTTGCTTTTTTTTGCTTCTAACTTCTTTATATGCTTCGTCTTTTGCTTGTCTTCCAAACTGAGATTGGAATGCGGTGATACAAGATACGACGACAACAGTGAACAGTGTGGAGCACACTCAAAAAGACGAAGAACAAGGAGAAGAAGGAGGGAGCAGGAGGGAGCATAAGTATAAGTAGAAGCAAAAGAAGGGCGAATGCAAGAGCGTGAGAAGAGAAAGAGAGAGGGAAAGGGAGAGGGAGAGGGAGCACACACAAGTATAAGTCGTCGTGCAGTACTCCACCAAAAGCAATATGATGTGGAAGGACATGTGTAAAGAAGCAAAGAGATGAAGAGAGACAGAGACAGAGACAGAGAGACAGAGAGAGAGAGCAAACTCTCTCGACTATAAAAATAAGCAATAACAACAACAATAAATAACAATTCACACTGCTTGTGCGTGCTGCTTGTATTATGCGTGTCTGTATATATGCGAGTCTCTCTCTCTGTGTGTGTGTGTGTTGTGTCCTTCCAAGAAATGCAGACGCAGCAGCCTACAAAAACAAACGAAACAACAACACGACGAGCACGCCGCCGACAGTCGACAGTCGACCGCCGTTGATGATAATAATAATAATAATAAAAACAAGAACCTCAAGAAGCTGCGTATATATACAGGCTATGGCTGTGACTGTGCCCAGCTCTCCCCTACTACACCCCCGTTGCACTTCTTGCTCCCAAACACACAACAAAGAGCAATATACAATTTACAGCACACACAACGCTTAAGCATAATATAAATGCAGCTCTGACTCGTTCGTCGACACACACAAAGCTGATGCTGATGCTGTGCTGCTGGCAAGCAACGCTCAAAAGGCATACATTGCTCATGCCATCTCTGTTGCACATCATTGAACTTTGATCGATTGCCCAAAAAAAGAGAAAGAAAGAAAGAAGAAAACTAACGGACGACGACTGTGTCCGCGGCTCAGTTCAAAAGAATGAAAAAATTCTTTACAAAAATTCAAAGTCAAGTCGTGCTTCGTTTTTCTTGTTATTTGTTGTCTATCTAGCTGGCAGCATCTCTATGAGATTTGGAATGTAGAAGAGAGACAGAGAGAGCGAGTGAGAAAGAGCATTTTTAATGCGCTTCATCTCGTTAGTGTAGAAGAAATGGTTGAAAGGTCGTTTTTCATGCGGCCAAAATTCAAAGGTCGTCTTGCATTTTAAGAGAAGAGATGAGATGATTCAGCCCAAAGAATTCCGGGAAATTCCAAAATAATTTTCCCAACATCTTTTATTTTTTTTTTTCTTTCTTTCTTGTCTTTTTTTTTTTTTTTAATCTTTCAAGGGTTGCCGCCGCCGCCGTCGCCAACGCTGCCGCGCCTTGGTCCAGTTCCATGCTCATCTCACTCTTCTTCTCATGCTCATTCATGATGATGATGCTGCGAGGACAAAAGACAATACAATAATGCTCAAAAACGACTATTTTTTTCTCTTTCTTCTTTTTTTTGCTTTACTTTTCTTGCCATCTATCAAATATTCTCTACGTGAGAATTGTCTATAAAGCGCGAGTTATCTCTAGCATTTTCTATTTTCTATTTTTTTTTTTTTTTTTCTCATCATATTGATGAAAAGCAAGAAAAAACTACCCAACATTTTCTCATAACAGGGGGAAAAATGATGATAGGGGAAATAATAATAATCGTAGGCGTTGTGTTATGCCTCAGGCGTCGAGTGTTGGCGGGTAACGGCGGTAAAAAAAATCCGAGGACCACCAGCGTAGGCTCTGGCTCTGGGCGCTCTGCTGCACTGCTGTGTGTAGGCGACTTGACAGCTGAAGTGCTGGGATAGCTGCTTGGCTGCTTGTGGAACTTGATTGCAGTCTTTTGTATTGTTGATATAATAATAATTATTATAATAATAATAATAATAATAATAACAATATTAATTTGTAGCTTTAGCAAGGCGACAGATAACGTTGCCACAATGTTGAAAAACAACTTGAACTGCAGAAGAAAAAAAAAAAACTTTTACAGCATCGTTTGAGACTTTCTCTTTGTTATTGTTTTCTTGTGTTTTTCTTTACAGCAAAATGAGCGCAAAAGTTCAACGCAATGAAGAAATGAAAACAGTTCATAGAGAGAGAGAGAGAGAGAGAACTATTGGCAAATCATATATGAGACTTTTTCTTTGCGTTACCTTCTTTTGTCTTGGTCTTGTCTTGTCTTGTCTTGTCTTGCTCACTATAGTTTTATCATGGTTTTTTTTTGTTTTGCGAGTGAAACGACGCAGCAGTAGCAACAACATTTGCAGTAGTTAACATTGTACGCATGAGTGAGCCATTTCCGTTTTACAAACGGAAATGAGAAACTGATGGGGAATTGAGGAAACAAAAGAGAACAGCGAAACAAAACAAAACATACAAGAATAATTTACAAACTCAAAATACATACAAAAAAGCGAAAAAGAAAAAACCATATGTGAAAACATACACACACACACACAAACATACAGACATGGAGAAAAAGAGAGAGACACATGCATACACTATCTTCAATAAACAAATCGAATGAACGAGTAAAAGGCAAAATGCGACGCGTCATCAAAGCTAACGAACAACAAAGTTGTTTATTATTATGATGATGATGTGAGAGAGAGATAGAGATTGAAGAGAAGAGATAAGGGGATGAGAGACGAACGAAGAGAATAAATAACAAATAAATAATAAAAGTTGAACTTCGTGATTTGCCAAAAATAAATTAAATACAAGCTGAATAATATATTTTATACTACATATTTTACTCATCATTTTTAAAAATAAAACAACAAACACAATTGCCAAAAATGGCGTATTCGAAAAAATACCATTGAAAAAAAAAAAAAAACACAAAATAAATAATGTCGAAAATTTTTGTACACATACACTCTGTGAAATAACTTATCGCTCACACTCCACTGCTTAAACTTTTCTATTTCTATGGTTTTTCATTTAAAAATATATTATAAATATTATTTGCAAAACACTTTGAAAAAAAAATTTTTTTTTTTTTGTTTACTTTTCGATAAGAGTAAAATATATAATTAAAAGTAAAACAATTGTACGAAAATATGTTGCATACAGTGTGTACTTTAATCATTTTAAGCGGTATAGAGTTGCCATATGTCTCGTAATTTAAGTAATCTGAATTGCACTGTAATACAATCATTGCAGCTTGCATTACCAGTTGTTATCAAATGCTGACTTAACATGAATTCTTGTAAACAATTGCAAATGCAAATAATTCTAATGAAAAGCAAAAAAATAACAAAAACAAAAAAAAATAATAACTAATAATGCAAACATTTAGCAACTCTGCGCCGCCATCTTGCTATACTGAACGAAGCATTGAGAGTGTGACGTGAGCGCACGCTCTCCTTTTTTTTTCATTTCATTTTATTTTACCAGCAGCCTTAATTATTGTATATATATATACATATATATGTATATATACATGTACAATATATGTATATGTTAACTGTTGTTCACCATTGTGATGTCACGTTTTTTTCTTTTTTTTTGGGGTTATATTTAATTTATAAAATACAAAAATAAATAAAAAGAAACTTTAAGCTCACCTTGACAATTTTTCTCTTTTTGTTGAAAAACTCAAGTTTCCAAAGCAGTTTTTTGCTTTTAGTTAATATAATTTAATAAAGTTATAAATGAGATTCGTCACGACAGCTGTGTAATTTAACTGCTGGCAGCTGCTTTACTTTTGCTTACACACAAATTATCGATTTATTTTATTATATTTTCCGAGCGTCAAAATTGTTTGACGTTGACGGAAAAAATGACAAAAAATGCACAGAGACGAGAGCACACAGATAGTAGACTATACACGTCTATTATTATTTGCTTGTTGGTTTTGTCGTTTTTTTTTTATTTTTATCTTGTTGTTGTTAAAATACTAACAATATCACAAATAAGATCTCTCTTATATTTTTTTTTTTTTGTACTCCAAGACTGTAAATAATAAATCAAAAAAACTTATTGCCTTAGCGTCTTCATATCGCCTTTTCTGTGAGAACTGAGAAAATCAACTGAATGCTGTTCAGTTAAAGCAACGTTCAGAAATGTTCAGTCTCGCATTTGATGGTTGCTTCGCAGTACCCAGTAACGAAAACTGTCGATTACAAATTCATTGACGCAACGATTACTATGTAACGTGTTTATAGAAAACATTGAAACGCCGCTGGGTTATGAGAAAGAGAGAGGCGGTTAGACATAGAGAGAGAGAGAACAGCTGCATAGATGTGTATGTTGAATGCTTTTATGCATGTGTATGAATGTTAAAATAAATTGTGAGTAAAATACATACATAAGTACATGCATATGTATGTACATATATGTATGCATGTATGTTGTATGCATGTACATATGTAGATATGAGCGTAAAACTTTTTGTTAATTTTGTATTATTTCAGATTGCTAAAATGTTAAACAGTCCAAAAAATCATAGTTTTGTGACAATTCATGTCTGGCACACAGTATGCATAATGTATGTATGTATGTATGTATGTACGTGGTACATAAATTATGTACATACGTCAGAAAATATGTATGTATGTATGTACATATGTACATACATATGTATGTATGTATGTTTGTATGTTGGAAAAGCCACCCGTACTTTTTCATTGCAAATGCATTGTAAATGTAATCCTACTACTACTACTACTACGCAAGATACGGTACGGTACGGTACGGTAAGGTACAATACAACTGTTTAACTTGCAACTACAGTTATCCTTGTCCAACCAGCGCAGCTGCCCATCTAACAGACACTTGCAATTTCAAGCAGTGCAATTTTAGCATCATTGATTTTTCTTACACTTTTAGCAGGCATGCGCATTGCCTTCAAGTGAATTACCCGAAGGACTAACAAAATATATGTACATCCTTTTGAATGTTTGTGCCTCGTTCATCGTGGCGTAAATTTGTGACGCGTGTCAATGCACCGTCACGATGGTAAGTTGCCTCGCATCGCATTTCGAAGTGCTCATAATGGACGCGCATATTCGAGAAAGCAGCCGCTGCCAGCAGCATAAGCAGACGCAGACGCAGACGTCGACTGAGTGCATCGACAGCAGCTGCTGCTGTTTTCCTTTTTCATTTTTATACCCATTAGCAGTCATGGTAGTGTAGGGTAGCGTATGGTAGGATAGAGTAGGGAGAGTATAATGACTATATGATAATAGTAAATGGAGATACATATGTATATATAAATATAAATTTTATATTATAATTTAGAGTGTTATGCAATTAAAAAAAAAAACTATTCAAAAAAAAATTATTGTAGTGTAAATGTATATTATTTTCATTATTAAAAATGCTTTTCTACCTTAAGTATTGATTAGAAAAGCACAATAAAAAATAAAAACAAGAATTAAATTGATTAATGTAATCGATTATTATATAGTATACAAATATTTATCAACTATAGAAAATCTTTTTATTATTTGATTTCTGGCCACTTGTATTTTTATCAATTAATTACACCACGTGCTTATGACAAGTAAGATTATTATACATACAGACACCTATCCCAATCTCAATAATAATATTGTATCACTTAGAAATGAAAACAAAACCATTAAAAGAAATTCTTAAAAATAGAAAATGAATCGAAGGGAAGTGATAATAAATTTCAAAAGAATTTATGATCCTATGAAATTACTTAGAATTACTTAGCAAAAACTAAAAACTAAAAGTCTTACAAATAGAATCTGAATCAGAGAAAATTGAATTAAATTTATTTTAGCATTTCAAATGTTTTAATTGCAATTACAAGTGAAATTAAAAAAAAAAAAAACACTAGATCTTTATAATAGAACTGAATCATAGACCAAATGAAATTACTTTAAACTTAAAATACTACGTATATTAAGAAATATAAATAAAGAAAACAATAGAATTGATGACTATGAAATGTAAGTAGCGTCAGAAGAACGCTCCTTAAATATGTATGTGGAAACCCTAAAGTGATATCATAGTATGTGAAGAAATTCTATATACATACATATATTATATATATTGCGAATTGAAATACAATCACGTCCGTTATATAGCACAATATTTTATATATAAAACTGAACAATAGATTGACTATTCAAAAGATATTGCAAAAAAAAGATATTGCAAAAATAATAATTTAAGGAAGATAGAGGGAGCGAGAATGAATGAGAGAGAGAGAGAAAGAGATAGACATGAAACAAAGCGAATGCTAAGCAATCGTATAATATTTCTACATTTGTTCAAGTTGCAACTTGCAATATCAAGCTGATACTTGCTGCTGCTGCTACTGCTGCTGCTGCTGTTGTTGCATATATGAACTTTGTATAAATAAATGTAGCTATTATTACACA